>PVIJ01006883.1:0-79078 GCA_004024925.1 Scalopus aquaticus | reverse complement strand
TGTTGATATGGACTCGCGGGCCGAGTCAGTAGTAGCAAATAAAATAACATTAACTCAAATGAATAAAAATTGAAAAGAAAATTAATTTTCTCAGGTTACTCATGTCAAAATCTCAGTTGCCTTAATGAAATAAAGGTGGGTTTTCCTTATTTAGGAAGAAAAAATTTTAATTGCACTTTTTCACTGAGCTAAATAACCTTTCCAAACCCAATTTAAAGTGTCACTAATTGTAATTAAACATGAATTCACAACCATTAAAAATGTATTACATACTTGAGTACTTTTTACATTTCATCACCAGAAAAAAAAACTTTAGCATTTTTAGTAGGTAATTATAAAAGGTCAATATCATTTAATTTATGATCTTCTTCTGATTGAAAACAATGGTTACATAATAGTATAGAACTATTAAAGTGCCCTGCAGGATAAAAAAGCTAACATCAGTCAAAAGCGGAAATGTTTCTTTTGTTTTCAACCATGAATAGGCACATAGAAATAAAGAGATAATTTGGAAAGTCATTTAGGAGATGTTTTTTATGAAGAATGAATTTTTATGTTGTATTTTCTATATAATCTATCAAAAGTTAGAGTACAAGATAGTTGGGTAATGCCAATTTCTCTTAAAATGTAAGTATGTGTCATCTTCATAAAAAGAACTTTTAACTATTAAGAAGAGGTTCTATAGTAGAATTTCCTGCAAGGATAAAAGCCTTTCATCCTAAGAATTTTAAAAGCAGAGTAAATAACCAGAAACAAAAATCTGATTTAAATATGTGTATCTAGAAACCCTGTTCCTTTAAAATGGAAAAATAACCGTAGGTTCGTCAGTGTCTTTTTTAATACTTCGTATTTCTAAAAGATGGAAGAGGTGGTCAAAACTGGAGTTAGTAAAACTTACAATGCAAATGCATATGTCAAGATACACCTGCCAGGCCAGTGTGAAAAGACCCCTTAATCTGGGCTCTCATTTCCTAACCTGCTTTTGGGGTCCAGTTTTCTCAGACGATGCTTGGCTGCCCAAAACTAAGTTTCAATACTAGATTACTGGTGCAAAAAGAGACATCAACAAGATCTGCCAAGGGAATCTTGCTGCCAGTGAATATGAACCAGCATGATATCTTGGAGGGTTTTTTCAAAATGCTTGAACTCTACCTCTGATGTTTCCTACTACAGCAACAATCTATCTCAGGTCCAGCTTGTGAGGAAGCACTTAAAGGTAGAACCAAACAGGTGCAGATAATCTCCACGAATCGCTGTATATATACACTACTATAGTAGATTTAATTGCAGTTACATTTATCCTGATTCACATTAATAGCTAGGAAAGAGGAACAAAAAATGCATGGGATGAAAATATGCTGACTTCTTTATGATATAAGAAGATGCTGAGACAGGTGAGAAGGTAAGTGACTCCTGACATAATATAATCAAGATTATCTTTCTTGGGCCTCCCTGGTGGTGCAGGAGTTAAAGTCTCAGCACATCAAGTTACTGCCAGCCATTGAGGCATGAGTTCCATACCAGGCCAGGAAGCTGACCCACATGGCCCAGCAGATCTCACCTATCTCTTCTGCTGCTCCCCTCAGCAGTGGATTTCAGTCAATCCGCCTGTTCTGCTCCCCACTCTGTCTCTGGTGAATCCTCTCGCCCACCGCACCTCTATCCTACATCCCAGTACTTGTATGCATAAATTAAAAAAAAAAAAGATTTTCTTTAATGCAGATTGTTCTTAGGAAAGATATACAAAGAAAAGAACAAGGCCAATGCTACCTCAGGGCAGTAAAGATGAAGTCAAAAAAGGCAAAACAGAAAGGATATTTATATGCAACATTTATATTGTTATAAATGAGGAGGGTTTAGAGATATGACAGTATGGTAAATCTCTGATTACTTATGCTACAGAAATCTACATTTTAAATACAAAGTTAAGTGTCAATGAAGTGAAAAACAAGACAGCAAGATGCTTACTTACTCTCTTAGCACTGCATACCAGATGGGCACTGGCAACAAACAATACATGTAGTAAGTCCAGGGAGAGGATTGAAGCAGTAAGAAAACTACTACTGAAATGCCAATAGCTATAAAAACACATGACAGGAGATGGCTTGGTTTCTGAAAAATAAAAATAAAAATATATTGAAATACTCTGAAATCCATGCTAGTTGACTTTTCAAAAAGACTTTATAAAATGAAGAAAATGTATTACTTTCTTTCAGGATTCTACAGCTCTCTGCTTAATCTGAGAACCACATTTAAGAGAAGCTGCCACTGGGGAAGCATGTTATGGAAGAAAAGGCTGGGTAGCCTGGGATTTTTACAATTAGGCAATTCTCAATTTAAAAGTGACTATTTTCCTATAGTTTGTTTGCAGGTAACTTGTTCAGAATGCTGAATGTATTTCTCCTTAGTAAAATTTATAAATGTTGATTGAGTTCTCTGACTTGTTCACAAAAGCCTACTGAATCCACAATAAACTGTGGGCCCTAATCTTCATTTGGAACAACGCTTCCATCTATTCAAACTCCAGCCTGACACGCAGCCCACACCTGGCTTGGCATTACCCAGTCACAGAGGGTCATTTAGTCAGGGCGACTCTTCCCACCCACCTGCCAAACAAAGGAGTCCCTCCATGTGAGTCACCAGCGCTGGCCTCCAAGGGCGGTGCAGGCCAGCGCTGGGCCGGAAGTAATGCCGCAAGATCAGTGACAGAAATTCCAGTGACTGGGACATGCACGAGAAGTTGTGACTAAGAAAGCACAGGGAAGATACCAAGAATGGAGAAGTAATTTAGTGGCGCTCTATTGCGGTCCTTCTGCTTTCTGTCTTCCCCTTGTTTTGTGAGCCAAAGCTAAATAAGGTAAGAATTAAGAATTGCTTGGTGGAGTTGGGGAATTTAGGGAAGAAAAAGCATGAGATTTTTATTCCTTGTGATAACTTCCTCCTGGCATAAAATATCAATCAGCAGAATAGAAGGGAAAACTAGGGCACAGTTGTGAAAAGGAAAGTTAAGTGAAACACAGCACGGTGGTTAAAAGCTGGGAGCTACACAGATCAGGATTCTAATCCTGGCCTTGTCATTTGCTCACTGTGAGACCATCAGCAAAAAACAAAACTTCTCTGAAACTTCATTTCATCTCAACTATAAAATGGGAAAAGTGATTCCACATATATTTATTAAGGTGAGTAATGCTTAACCACATTATGTAAAGAGCTCAACAAAATGTAATACTACTACCGCTTAATAATTATGGCTGCTATTATAATCTGTATCTTTAATTTTTCCTCCTCTATTCTTTGTATCAATACTAGCAGTTACTGCAGAAACATATCAGTAGCCTATGAATGGAGAGGTGGAGACAGGAATGGAGTCGAGGAGGTGCCATAGCAAGAGGGAGGGATAAGAAGAGGCAAATCTCAAAGAGATGTGGACAGGTAGAGCCTCAGGCTGAAGGTGGCAGAAGCTGGTATTCATGAAGCCGCTGAGGACTGGTTTTGCATCATTTTGAGAACAGTAAAGTAATAGTTAAGTTTAAAAGAGTACCTAAAAAAACACTCCAAGGATTTTCTAGAGTCAGAACAATAAGGTATAATTATGTGATCCTTTCATACATACAGTAAGAGACCTTACAAATGACATCAACTTGTAGAAAACAAAATCACAGAGAAAAGGCTTTGATTCAGCTGACATAGAAATTGAAAGTGTTAATAAGAGTGGAGGGTATTTTCTACTTCATCATGAATGGACTCCCTGGCATTTTCCCCACCCCAAGACTCCAATGATAATAAACCATGCTGTGTGTCTTGTGATGACTCCTCCATCTAACATTTATTAAGCCGTATGTTATGCTCCGTACTAGGGGCTGGCCTTCAAGGACTTTAGACAACCACACAGTGAAGACAGAATCAAGAGATTTGGTTTAAGGGGTTCATATGTTGGTGCTTAACTAGGTAATAAGAGAACAGAGAAAGCATGTGGCAAAATATAATTAGTTCTAAAGCAAAAGACACCTGAACTGGCAAGAGCAAAGGAGAGTAATTTGCCATAGTGCAAATTACCTTTAAAGAAAACAGAATATTCAGTGAAGATCTGCCTTTAGTGGTGACAAATTAGAAACAAAAAACCCCTCTAACCTGAGGGACACTGTCAGGTAGAAGTGACAAACTTTGAAGTCAGACTTAGATTTAATTCCAATGTTGGCATTCCATTTCCTTGTCAATTTGACTAAACCATTTAGCTAGTTTCAAGCTGTTGGCTCACTTGACAATGGAGGATACCTGTTGTGGATCACCTCACCTCTGGCTCCCCCAGGAGACCCCTCTATCTAGCCATGCACTTCTCCCAAGAAGCCATGCCGCCTCACTCCTCATTCAGCACTATTGGGCTATCCTAGTCATGTTTTAAGATTTCACTTTGGCCATAACCTCTTCTGTGACCCCTCCCAACACCCCAGCTGCAAACATCATGTTCTAATAAATGCACAGCTGCAGTCAATTGTCTGACCTCCCAAGAGGCCGCCATGCCTCCCTTCAGTTAACGCTCTGGACTGCCAGCATTTTCTTCTTCCTTAAGAACTCTTTAAATTGTGTCACTTCACTGGATTACAAACTCTTGGTGAGGGGCAATCAATAGCTTTATGAACAGAACCAAAGGTCATTCTTTTAATGACTTCAATCAACTGTAATGGTCATTGTCAACTTAACTAGGCTACGGTCCCCAGTTATTCAATCAAATGCTCATCTAGGTGCTGCTCCAAAAGTATTTTGTAGGTGTAATCAAAGTCCACAATCGGTAGACTTTCAGTAGGGGACAGAATCCTAATAACATGACTGGGACTGATTCTAGCAGTCAAAAGACTTTTAAGAACAGTTCTTAGGAATCCAAGAACTCTACTTGCAAGTTCTAATGTGTCCTTGATGGCCTAACCTATGGATTGAGGATTTGCCTAAATAGCCCCCACAATCATATAAGCCAACTAACTCCTTACACTAAATCTCTTAATATACTATTAGTTTTGTTCCTCTGGTTTAACTCTAGCCAACTCATCATCAAAATAAAGTGAAACGCTCAGCATCTGATGCCTTTGATTACTTTGATTTAATCTAGAATCATTATTATCTCTCATTTGATCTTTGAACAAAATCCCAAATACTACCAAAATTGAACTATTATTTTGAAGGCAGCATGGTATAGAAAGAGCATGAATTTAAGTTTTAGAAAATATTAGTTCTGTCATTTAATTCTGGTGGGTCCTTGAAGAAAACATGTATCTCTTTGAGCCTAAGTTCCCCATCCAAATTTAAGGTAGTGGTAAATTGAAGGGAATAACACATGTAAAATACCCAGGAGAGTCTTGGAATAGTGATACTCAATAAATATTACTTATCCCAGAATAATAATACATTTTCCCAATTCTGCTGCTCTTTATACTACTCATTTTACTTTAATTCTCATCCTCTTCCTATAGTCTGTTAAGTTTCCACCAAGACTTACCTTTCCCTGTTATGTCACTTTAACTAAAGTGAACTCTCCTTGATTTGAAACATGAATCTTTGCATCACACTCAAGCACATTATCATATATGAATGTTGTTCCACACTAAAGCTGTCTTTTGCAGTGTAGCATAGTGGCCTATATTTGACAAGGTGGTTATGTTATCCTTCAGTTTCCTCTTTTGTAAAGAGAAATTACAATACCTACTTTCAGTACTGTTATGAGTTTAAAACAGCAAAATAAATTCCAAGAACCCAGCAGAATGCCTACATAGCTCCATCACTGAATGCAGTTGTTTTTGTCTCTTTTCTTAAAATCTAAGAAGTTATTCCTATTCAAGTCAATTTCACATACATTCAGTTAATGAAAATTACTTGGCGAGATTATTTAAGATGCATTAAAGCACTATAAAAATAGGAATACACATTGCTGTTCTTCCTTCCATTTCAGAAAAATAAAATGTAAAACTGGAGAAAGTTACCACTGAAAATGTTTGCAAACTGTTATTCTTAATAATGCACCATTGAGATTTATTGCTTTTTAGAGGATTTGGACAAGGTAATAATCAGTTGAGAGAAAGAAGTAAAGGAAATGGGAGTAGCATATTCTCCTTGGTACATGACAGCTAGCAGTATATTTTTAAAAGAGTGAAGTGTTGTAATGTAGTAAAAACAGATATGTACTATTATTATGTTCTCCCAATTATATGAAGTATTATTAAAGTTGGCTTTGTGGGTTTTTTTCTGCATTGAAAGTATGGTAAACTAGGGACAAATTCTTAAAATGAAAATAAATAGAAAGTTCTGGAAATTGTATTTAAAACTTTCAGAAAGTTGGGAAAAAGTAAGAATAGTGCTAGATACACATATACATTGTTTTAAAAGGAATGTTTTGAATAATTGATTTTTAGCACTTTTCAATCCCTCAACTTTCAATGTCAGATGAAGTTTAATACATTGTTTTGAAGTAGTTTTCAAACCACCTGTACTAGAAAGATATAGAATACTAACAAGATACTAAACGATTATTAAAAAGAACAGAAAACCAACACCACAGGAGAATTTAAATTATACAACTATGTTTAGGCCTTTTGAAGTTATAGGACTAGTGATTTTATACAATCCCCTGAATCGTCATTATATTTTTTGAACATACCTTATTTTCTTTACTAACATGTCTGGCGAGGTTGGAATGAAACTTGATAATCAACAGAGACGCATATGACGTCCACCCCACAAAACCAAGAACAACATTGATGCCCAAAAAGAATCTGTCATAAGTATGGTAATAGGATAATCCTTTTAGTGCAAGATGAATCAGCTCCTTGCAAAGCGAGACCTAAGGGGAAAGAAAAATGTAACTTGCCACATAGAAAGAATAAGTAAACCTAAGTTTCTGAGGTAGCAAAAGTATTAAAATTAGAATATCTGTAGATGATGGATCAAGAATAGATTTTGTTACAAGGTTTTCTTGAAAGTACAAGAATTCCTGAATACAATAAATTTTACAGCTTGATAAGAAAGAACATTTTAAAAGCAAACTATCAAAAAAAAAGTCAATTATCCACGATATGTGTAGTGCTTTAAAATGATTCATTTTGTGGACATTACTTTTGGAGGACATAGGGAAGAAAGACATGAAGACTCCCAAATATGGTCCCAAATATAAAGATGCCCATATTCATGGAATTTTTTACTTTATCATATTAGATTACCCAAGTAAGTTATAAAAAATTAAAATAACTTCATACTTTGGAGGGTAAAAATAGCTTATGGTTAATTATTTTAGAAACTAAAAATAGAATTCTTTCCTACTTTAAAATTATATGACCATTTAACAAAGACAAAATTAACGAAAGAAATAGCGGGAAGGAGTTTGGAAGAGTCAAAGCTTCAATATGAATCATTAGACTTCAGTCTGTGTGTAGATAATTTCAAATGCACAAATATGCCATACTCTAAAATATTAAGCAGAAGAGTGACAGAAACTTGGCAGTTGTTAATTTCCAATGCTAACCTAAATAGTTTGCCATTATTATTTGAAATAAGAGAAGTATGTCCATATCTAAAGCAGCTACTTAGGAAATTCAACTCTTTTTTGAAGGTTAAGGAAAGCTTCCTGGCCTGCCCACTTTGCTCCCCATCAACACACCATGTCTTTCCCTATACCTGAAATCAGCTATTTATATACACAAGGTCTGTATACTTACTGCCTCATCATATTTTTTCTGCTTAATGTAAGATCTTGCTTTTCTTAAAATGTTGAGTTGTTTAGACTCAGAAAGCAACCTGCAAAAGAAAGAGGTTAAGTTTTAATTGCTTGACTGGAAAGCATGGTTAAAAACTGAGAAAATAAAAATATAAAACAAAACAACGAAAGAAAGAAGCCCGGAGCTAATTGTATTATGGCTGATTATCAGAACTTTTCCAAGAAACAGCTTATAGTTGTTTCGTTTTTCTCCACTCAAAGTTTTTAATGCCAGATGACATTTATGAAAGCCATACAATCCACTTTCAAGAAACGCAGTACTCTACAAAGAAATTATAATTAAGTCAATGTGATTAACAGAAGAGCAAATACGTAGTGAGTTCCACTGCTGAGCGCCATGCTCACGGCAGACAAGGCAGATCCATGACGGTGCTTTTTTTTTTTTTTTTTTTATACATACAAGCTGGGGTACATACATGAGACGGGGGGCGGCGAGAGGGTTCACCAGAGAGAGAGTGGGTAGCAGAACAGGCAGATCAGAAATACACTGCTGAGGGGATCAGCGGGCGAGGCAGGAGAGGTCTGCCGCACCATGTGGGATTCTCCCCGACCGGGCGTCGAACTCGCATCGCGGGCTGCTGACAGCTCCACAGCGCAGTGCTTAACCGCTGCGCCACCAGGGAGGCCCCCATGACGGTGCTTTTTACCTTGCATCAGAGAAGGACTGAGAATCCTTTTCAAAGAGCTCCAAGCAGAACCGAACCAACACTTAAAGTGAGTGACCAATTTGAATTTGTTTGCCATTTGTATGGTAAATCATATGCCTTTTTGGTTCCCAATCTTTCATTTCTCCTTCCAGTACTATCCCAGCCTTGTTTTTCCATAGTAAAAATCTTTACTACATGACACACTTCTAATACTGCATGAACCATATAGATGTATGTATATTCATTGTTTTTTCTTACTTGCTTCCAACAGTCTCTAGAGAGATGACTGAGGTTTTTAGGAAGTAAATCGTCTAATTGTTATTAATTTGGGTGAGGTCACTGAGTTCTTTAAGCATATAAAACTCTGTCTAGAAAATGCACGTAATCTAATTTTTTTAAAGATTTATTTATTTATGCATATAAGAGTTTGGGTGCAGGCCAGAGGATTCACCAGAGACAGAGTGGGGAGCAGAACAGGCAGATTGACTGAAATATACTGCTTAGAGGAGCAGTGGGCGACTCAGGAGAGGTCTGCTGTGCCGTGTGGGAAGCTCCCTGGCTGGGGATCGAACTCGTGCTCCAGTGGCTGCGGATAGCTTCACAGTGTTGATATTTAACCCCTGTGCCACCAGGGAGGCCCCATAATCTAAAATTTTATGTATAATTTCAGAAAAGTTATGAACCCCAAAGCTCATTCATGATCCCTTTAAGCAGAGCCCCTGATTAAGAATCTGTAAGTAGGACCTCCCTGGTGGCACAGCAGTTAAGCGCTGCACTGTGGAGCTGTCAGCAGTGGCGACGCGAGTTCGACACCTGGCCGGGGAGATTCCCACATGATTCCCACAGAGCGTGGCAGACCTCTCCTGCCTTGCCCCTGCTCCCCTCAGCAGTGTATTTCCGTCAGTCTGCCTGTTCTGCTCCCCACTCTGTCCCCACGCCTCTGACCTGTACCCCAGAATTGTTTGCATAAATAAATAAATCTTTAAAAAAAAAAAGAATCTGTGAGTACTCCAAGACCACCCAAACCTTTCAATTCAGAGGAACTGAATCATTATTTCAGATTGCTAGAAATTCCCATCCCTGGATTCACTGAGATTTGAAGGGAAAGGCATTAGGAAAGCAAGAACACAAGAAAGAAAACAAGTTACTTCAAAATGTTGCTATGACCCAGTTACCTTTCTTTCACACACCTCATATTATATGAAGATTTCCTAAAAGTCTAAAAATGAAAGGCCTGAGCCAAAGTCACAGGCTCTATCTAAGGCTTTGGAGGCTCTATCTCAGTTGAACTTTTCAAACCCTTCTAGTTGAAATCCCTCTCCTTTCTCCGGTGCAGCACTAGGCTCCCTAAAATACTCACCACACCCTCTAAATTACTTGAAACTTTCATATTTCATCAATTCTAGACTTCCTAGACTAGTGATAATCATCTTCTTTTTCTACCTTATTGCTCATTATCCCAAATGCATATTTAGGACATATGACTATAAAACTGAAACAGCAATGATGCAGTGATAAAAGGACATGTCGCTCTTCCTGTCCCACCCGACCCTAAAGATTAAACGACCTTGTTTTCTTAGAATCCAAGGAAAAAAGAAACATCCCTAAGAAGATAGCATCGAAATTGCTGATCACCAAATGATAGCAAAGCAAGCTGGCGCCAACCAGCTCCCCTCAATCTCCAGATGCCTTCATTACAAGGACAGACATGCTAACTCTTACCTACATCTCCCCCTCTACTCTCTTGTAACTCTGCCAAAGAGCAGGAAAGTCATCTTTCAGACACGGGTCTGCTGCCCTCCTCAATTTGTGGACAAATTAAATTACTTTCCTTCTCCTCAAACCCTGTTTCATTTCATTGGCTGAGGGAAACTGAGATGGGCATTCGGTAATAAGACTGTTTAGTGTTCCATCCCAGCCCCAACTTTTACTAATTCTATCATTTGGAGGAAATTTCTGTTCCAGTTTCCTCATATGTAAATTGAGATAACAAGAGTTCCTACCAGATAGGGCTGTTTCAAGAATTAGATGAATTCCTAGAACAGTGCCTGACATACTCTACACATGTAGTAAATGCGAGCTGGTCTTGTGAGGACGTGATGAAGCAAGACTTCATTGCTTGCTGCAGTCGCCGCGGTCTTCCAGCCAGCTTTCTGCCTTCTGTTTTCCCGTCTTCCACACCTCATAATATTAAGTGAGCATCTGATTTTTTTCTGAACTGCTCCTCCCATTCCCTTCTCAGAAAGTGGCACCTCCATTTAGCCAAATCAAAAGTCCTGAACTCAACTTACCTCTATGCTATACTGTGGATACTTATTTAGGATAGGATGGGAAGGCTTTATAAAATTTGCTTGATATTTTAAAATATTGCAATTAAAAACAAAAAGGTAGAAAATTACACACAAAGATATATTAATATCCATAAAAATCCTTATTAAATTTTCTGAATCTTGGTGTAAAACTTATTTTTAATAAAAATCAAAGAAAAATTTCCTAATGTCTATAGGAATTGTCCCTGAATTTTAAAATACCACAGGTAAAAAGAACTACTTGGAAAAAATCACTATACAATGTAACATAGCAGAACAATAAGTATAAAATTACTAAATTTCAAATTTAAGGGAGGGGGAAATCTGAATTTTTTTCTCCCCTTCTATCAGACACTTGCTGAGGTTAAGGCAAACTGAAGACTTCCAGAAAAGCTGGGGTTTGGCTGTGGTAAGAAGAATATATACAAAGAAATGCTGGAGACGAGCCAGGAGAAGGCAAAGATACTCCTATGTGATCAGATCACAAAGCCAGAAACATAATTAAAACCACCGGGTTACAGGGGGTGCTTTACATTTAAACAAGGAACTTTAGAACAGATGGGGTCCATAAGAGATCACCAGGAGGGAAAAGTACCCAGCTCAGGAATCTTTGCCTAGTCCTTAGAGAATACAGCTTAAACCCCGGGTATAGCTGGAGTCTCACTTGGGGCAGCTAAGATTTAAAAAATAAGAGAGAGAAAAGAAAGGGTAAAAGAGTTTATGTAGATCAATATAAGGAAAAAAGGTCTCATTCATTTTTGCATTACCAAGGTGGGTTTTGAGTCATTAATATAAAACCCTGTATTCTATATGCGCCATGATTTCTAGAAGGCTATATTTCATTATCTTGCCTGGTTCTGCTATCCCCTTTGCCATAATACACACTTTAATAGATTTTAACATGAAAAAGCATAAAGCAAAAATCTATTACATTTCTTCTATGTGGATTTAAAATAAGTCATCATAAAGGAGCAAATCTAAGTCCGAAAAGATGTTCGCAGTGCAACCTTGCCGGCAAAGGGCAGTTCAGAAACAACTGAAGAGCTTTCCTCTTAGCTTCCCCCCATACTTACTTCCTGCTGCCTCATCCCCTAACTTCCTTGTGGGCCTCCTCTGGAGCCTGCTTACACTAGCTCCCCAGAGGCAATGGTGCACAAGTCCTGTCATTTCCTAAGTAGCTAGAAATTGACAAATGCTACTAAACAACACCCTCCACCAAAAGCCAAGTCCCCTTTTATTTTATATATATATATATATATATATATTTTTATTGTTATTTATGTCTTTTACATTTTGTATTCCCCTTGGGTAGCCCACCACCAATTCACCCGTGATCCATCTCCGTGGTCCCTTGTGTTCTTTTCTATTCCATTTTGTGCCCTTTCCCTTCCCTCCCTTCCACCCCCCCACGCGCTGAGTGTCTCTCTCCTATTTGGTTTCCTTATAGTCCTGTTATAAGTGAAACCATTCGATATTTTTCTTTTTCTTTCTGGCTCATTTCACTGAGTATGATTCCCTCTAATTCCATCCATGTCGCTGCAAATTGCATGTGTTTATCTTCTTTCCATGCTGAATAGTATTCCATTGTGTATATGGACCACATCTTGATCCAATCATCTACAAACACCAGCATATCACTGCAATACTTTCTTACTTTATGCCCCACATTCTTTTTTTTTTTTTAATTATTTTTATTTAGTTATGCTTTTTTATTTACTTATTTACTTACTGGGGTATAGGCCAGAGGTGCGGAGGGTGGGGGTGAGAGGATTCACCAGAGACAGAGTGGGGATCAGAACAGGCAGAATGACTGAAATACACTGCTAAAGGGGATTAGCTGGTGAGACAGGAGAGGTCTGCTGTGCCATGTGGGTCAGCTCCCTGGCTGGGATTGAACTCATGCCGCAGTGGCTGGCGATAGCTTGATAGCGCTGAGACTCTGCCCCTGTGCCACCAGGGAGGCCCCAATGTCCCACATTCTTACCTACACATTCATTCTGTATGATCCACTCCAGTCCACAGCAACTAATGTCAAGTTAATGAGAACATGGGTTGTTACTACCTTGGAAGGGTGCTGAGCTGAAGACTTCTTAAATCTCCATCTCACAATGCTCTCTGAGGCAGCAACAAGAAATACAAGTACCTTCTTCCTAGCACTACTTTCACTGGAGTTGTCTTATTGACCTTCTCTAGTTCCTATAAATTTACAACTCTCATCAGTGGGTTGGGCTCTTTGTGTGTTCTAATAAAAACATACTGTCATTCATCAACGCAAGTATCACAATGCACTATTGTCTATCATACTGTTGTAATTATATAATATTTAATACAGTATTACATATAATACTATTGTATTGTGTTAGACTTTATTCCTACCAGTTCAGGCATTATGTCTGTCCAAGCTCCAACACCCAGTACATGCCTGGCACACAGCAGGAAAACAATCAACATTGGGTAAGTTAATGAAGCATTATAGGGAATTTCTCTTCAGTGGTGAAATGATGACAAACGTGAACTGTTACCTTCTGTTGAAGGTTATAATGTGTCCCCCTCAAAAAGATATGTTGAAGTCCTTAACCCCTGGTATCTATGATTGAGACCTTATTTTAAAATAGGGTCTTTGCATATATAACCAAGTTAAGGTGAGTTATAGATCTCATATATATAAGGTGGGCCCTAAATCCAATGACTGCAGTATAAAAGGACAAGATTCGCAGAGAGACACAGAGGGCAGAAAACCAAGTGATCACAAAGACTGGAATGACGTGGTTACAGCCAAGGGTCACAAGAATTTATAGCAGCGGGGGTCCCCAGGAAAAGGGGAGGTTCCAAGTTCCCTGCCCCACCCAAGGGAGGGTGGAGCTGAGCAGGGAGGAGAAGCAGCTGGGGAGGAGACTGGGGAAGGAAGCAAGCAAGATGGGGAGGCAGAAGGAGACCTGGAGGAGGCCCAGAGAGAATGTGAAGAAACTGCCTGCTTCTGGGTTCTGGACGGCTTGAGACAGATGCGGGTGAGAGACCGTGGGAAGGGTAACAACGGCAGCTTTGATCTTGATTTTGCTCCTTCTGTCCCAGACATCCAGGGCCCCCTTCTGCCCCTGTCCTGTGGGTTTCTACCAGGAGGTGCCTTAGACTTGTGGCAGGCTTTTGGGCCTCAGTGGCCCTGCTTTGGGCCAACCCTGTTTGGCTGGGCATTTACCCACGAGGGAATGGGTAACTTTGGGTGCTTGATTCAGAACCTATATCCTTTGTCTTTTCTTTGTTACATACTAATTTGTATTAAAGTTTCTTTCCATTAATGGTCTTATGCACTAGAGTATGTTTTGTCTTGATGAAGGAGATGGCAGAACCTATTTAGAACAGGCAGGTTTAGGGGTTCTGGGGTGCCCCCTCCTGTCCTATAACAGATTGACTGCAGATAACCAACAAAAGCTGGGGAGAAGCTAGCAAGAGGCAAGCAAGCCTTTGGAGGGTGAGCACCTTGACACCTGGGACTTCTAGCCTCTTGAAATGTGAAGGAATAAATTTCTGCTGTGTTAAAACACCCGGACTGCAGTAACTTGTTAAGGCAGCTCAGGAACCAATACACCTTCCTACCACCTGCCCAAATTCAGGTTGCTCAGAAGGGAAATGATGTCAAAGTTTCTCTGTTGTTAATTTCACCCTTAATCTCTGTATGGTAACAGATATGAAGAGTGCTAATCTGAATAACAATGGGCTTAAACACACAACATTTCTACCTAGTAATTTGTAAGGAAAATTCTCATTGACTAAAGCTTTTATATTGAAAACATTAAATTTAAAAGAATCTACTAGCATATGTTAAGCTTAAGTAAAAAGAAGAGAAATAAGTATTAACTGTGCACATTCCTTTGTTATAAATGCTGTTATCCCATTTTTTAAAAATAATTATTTCTACTCTGAAGGAAGTAAACTGTGTTTTAGAATTATGAAGAATTTTATCATCAACTATTCAGGGTAAATTAGTGTTTGGAGGACAAAATCGTTTTGAAATGCTGCTTTGAAATATTGTATCTTCTTTATTCAGATTTTTATTTTAAGACTATTTCATTTGCATTTATACATATTTTAGAGAAAGTTAATGATATCTAGTTCATTCTATTTAGAATGTATATTTAAAGGGGGGAATATTTCGAGATAAAGACAGAGACAGCAGAATAAAAAAAAATTACTTCTAGAATAATTTGCATTCCTTTAGATTCATCAATGATGTAGAATTTTATCATTCATGTCATAACTGAGTAAACAAATATTTTCCAGCATATGTATGTGATTTTTTTTAAAAGAAGAATTTCGGTTCTAAAGCAGAAAATTATTTATCTTGTAAATAATTAATATATCAGATAATTAGCAGAAAAATTCACTTTAAAATCTGTGTTTAAATTTGGTTTAAGGGAGGAATTTTAATACATACCAGACTAAAAGAATCAAATACATTAAAATGCACCAAAATATGTTATGTCATTTTAGTATAAAATAGACTAAACTGTTTTATAAAATTTAAGTTTCCTGGCTTTACATGATTTTATTTATTTTTTGAAGATTCATTTACTTATGCACAGAAGAACTGGGGTGTGGCCAGAGTGGGGGGAGGGGGTGAGAGGATTCACCAGTCAGAGTGGGGAGTAGAACAGACTGATATACTGAAATACAGAGCTGAGGGGAGCACTAGGGAGCTAGGAGGGGGGAACTCATGCTGCAGTGGCTGTGGATAGTATTGAGATTTAACCCCTGCGCCACAAGGGAGGTCCCCCATAGTGATTTTAAAATAACAAATGTTTTAGCTTTTATTGGCAAGATGTATCTCCTTCCCATTTTGATTTTTTCCTAAACTGTCTCTTTAAAAGATCTTGTTTTTATCTGTTTCATTGATCTTTACTTTTAAATGTTTTTCTTCTCTTTCTTTGGCTTCTAGAGTTTTTCATTTGCTTTAATGTACTTTCTCCAGGCAAACCATGTATGCTTCTCCTAGTCCTGTAGCTCCACCTGCTGGTCATCTCTTGGAATACCATCAGGGTCCACTGTACCAAATTTTACCTTCTGGAGTAATAACATCTCATATTTCATGGTTTTTGCTCTTTCTTAGGTGTTTTCTAAAATATCAAAGCTAAGATTTATTTATATTTTAAAGGTTAGGCTAAAATAGGCCATGCGATTATCTATTTTACAAGTCTAAGATGTATTACAATTTTACAAGTCTAAGATGTATTACGCAGGATCTCAGTATTCTTGTTTTTTTCTTTATCTTGAAACATTTGTTATTTCATCACCCTAGGAATTATTTCATTATTCATCAATCACTCATGCTATTAAAGACTAAATAAAACAATGGAATAATGGTAGAGAGACATTTAGGCTGTGATCTGGTGATGTTGGTAAAATTGATCATGTAAGAAAAGTCTCAAGACTGAATTTTCAGATGTCAATATCTGAGATATTTTCTCAAATTTAAGAACTGGTGAGTGAGAAAAGCAGTGCTAAGCACTAGAGGAAATATGGTACTTATTCAACAGGGGAGGACTTCATTGCACAATGGTTTATAAAAACTTGGGTTGTGGGGCCTCTCTGGTGGTGCAGCAGTTAAGTGCTGCACTACGGAGCTGTCGGCAGCAGCAACGTGTTTGAAGCCCAGCCGCGGACATTCCCACATGGCATGGCAGACCTCTTCTGCCTCGCCCGCTGCTCCCCTCAGCAGTGTATTTCCGTTGATCTGCCTGTTCTGCGCCCCACTCTGTCTCTGGTGAACCCTCTCACTGCCCCATGCCTCTGGCCTGTACCCCAATTTGTATGCATAAATAAATAAATCTAAAAAAAATTTAAAAAAAAGTGGATTGTTTTGCAAAAAGGCTGTAATACAGTATTCTTTCACCCTTTAGATGTCTATGTGCCAATATTTACTTGATTTAATTTCTAAGGGAAAATGCTAAGTTACATGTATCTATAACTGTGATTAAAAGAAAAGAGATTTTATAAAAATGAAAAAAAAAACCCAGTGGATTGGAGAAATAAAAATGAAAGAGTCCACTATACTCAGATGATAAATGGTGATAATTGCCTCTCCTGGTATACTGAACATTAAACTGTTGTAACAGAGTTAATATTTAGTCAGTGCCTCCAAATATAATTATTTCTAAATAGCTGAAAGGAGAAACAAAGTTTTTATGGGTAAAAGTAAATACTCTTTTAAAAATAATTAAACACAATTTAAACCACTCATTTGGAGATCCCTAAATGACAGAAAAATAATTTTTGATTTAGTAGCCCACTTGGTTCAGGTGTCTTACTAATTTAATTATACAAACAATTAATACATTCTTATGATAATGCTAGCTAGTATCTTCCCTAGAGGACTCTGTCAACTTCCATACCTTTCCAGTGGAAACCTGGTAGTATCAACCTGTAATTTTAAGATTAATGGTATCATATTGTATTATAGTTGTGTAAACTTTTTACTCACCAAGCGATAGTGCAAATTTTCTCAAGTTTATATAAGTATGTAAGTATATGCCTTATGCTAGTTCACAGTATGGGTGTTACATCCTTAATGTAACATTTCCCCTATTGGTGAGCATTGAAGTTGTTGCCACAGTGATTAATAATACTGCAAGTATTTCTCTAAGAATATACTCTGAGAAGTATATTTTCTTAGGTATCCAGCTTGGGCACTTTTTACAAATCTGCAAAACTGCTTTGCAAAGCCATGCTGCCTGTTTCAAATCCCAGCGCTGCTACTTAGAGGTTAAAATCTAAGGAAATTGACCTAACTTCTTTGTACATTAGTTTCCTCATCTGTAAAATAGGCAAAATAGCCACTTACAGTGTTGAGAAAGAATTTATTTAATATGGAGATGGGGAGAATTTATTTAATACATGTGAAACACTTAAAATGGTACTTTGTGAATACTGAATGCTCAATAAATGCTGGTTAGCTATAGATTGTGAGGCAGATCTTTCCATAATTTATGAACCATTTGCATTTTTTCTTTGTGAATTTTCAGTTATCATTTGTCTATTTTTAAAAATTGATATATGACTCTTTATAGCGTCTATAATTCTTGTTATATATTTTATAAATACTTTCTCTTAATTCGATATTTACTATACTTTCATGGTTTATTTTACTGAATGAAAGCATTTAATTTTGATGTAATCAAATTATCCACCTTTTTTTCCTGTAACTGTAATGTTTTCTTAATTACAGACCTAACACACTTATTTTAAAATATTTAATACTTTAATCAATGTGCTGGTTAGTTTTGTGAATAAGGTGAGACAGGGGATCTAGCTTTAATTTTTCCAAATGAATATCTAATGTTCCCAATATAATGCTTTCCTTCATTAGCTTGAAATGTCATCTTTAATCATAACCAAATCCCATACAGATGTCAGTTTCTGTATTCTTTAATCTGTTCCCCAATCTACATACAGAGGCTGCACCAATACCACATTTGGTATAATTAAAACAGCTTTGGAATGTGTTTGACTATCCAATAGAGCAAATCTCTTATCTTGGTCTTTTTTCTCAATACTATTAAATAGTTAAAATTTCTTGAAAATTTATTTTCTATATAAACTAGAATCATCATCTTGAGTTACAGTAAAAAAATTTTTGGTTACTATACCATATTTAGGCTGTGATCTGGAAAGCATTACAATTTTACAATGGTAAGCATTATTATACAATGTTTTTTCATGTCTTCTGTTATATCCTGAAGCAGAATTTTAGTTTTCTCCACAGGCCAGATGCAAGAAAGTGGGCAGCATATACTTGAACCATTTGTAGAAGAGTTCTTGCCAGACCAGGCTTTCTAAAGAAGCTGAATTAAAGTTACTCTCTTTTAGTCACATTCATTGCCTTGGGTATTTTCTTTCCATCATGAATTAATAATATATCTCTTGTTCATTTGTTTGTTTATTTTGTTATGGCCTGACTATACCACAATACCATAAACAGATGCATATTATATGCATATGGTATTAACTGGAGCAAATTCCATCCAGTTAAAACTTGGCGTATAGTCTTTATAAGCATATGTCATAATCTTACAAATAGTGGCATTCCTCAAAGGTAATTCTTTTGGTGTATATAATACAATATTTAGGATAATTCATTTCATATGATCAAAGTTTGCAAAGTTCATGCCAGAAAAGACTAAATAAAATTATTTTTATTTTTATTAGTTTAGTAAAATAGTTTTACTCTCCTGTACATACACACTCAGACATACAATCAGTTTTCAGATGGCAATGTAATATTTAAGTTTTCTATAACAATGCCACCTAAGTTGTAAAAAATAATTCCAACAAAGTCACTCAGTCACATCCCTAACACTCATATTTCAAACAATTTTATGTTTATTTTGGCCAACAGCAAAATTCTTCCTTATTAAACACAAATCTTTAGTAATTCAGGATGAACTCCAGGAGGCTGAGTAAACCTGCCCAAATCACAGTGTATAGCCAGATTTGTGACTAGTTCCTGCTTCAAAGAAAGCACATCTTTCTGGGACTTGTGACAGCAAAATCTGCTACTCACCAAAGGCAGTTCTCCTCTTTGCCCACCTAGAGGTTGTCAGTGTTTCCCAAAATTTTATCTTTGGCCATTTCTTGTCACTTTCCACATTCTCCTAGAACCTCCTACACGTGTGAACAGTTTCTAACCACCATCTTTATGTTGATGTTTCCAAAATCTTCACAACCAATCTTTATCTCTATCTTGAGATTCAAGTCCCTGTTTCTAACTAATTCATAACTTAAAATGTAAGTTGAACTCAGTAACAATCACCCTTGCCTCTCAAATCAGCTCTTCTTTCATTCTAAAAGCACTGATGGTACCAACATCTTCCCAATTAGCCACACCAAGAGTTCCCTCATCTTCTCAATAGACCCATCAAATTGTGTTGAATTCATCTCCTTAATATTTCCAGTATTGGGCCTCCCTGGTGGCGCAATGGTTGAGTCTCAGCCTATGAAGCCATTCACAGCCACTGCAGCATGAGTTTGATCTCCGCCAGGGAGCTTCCCACATGGCACAGCAGACCTTTCCTGCCTCGCCCGCTGCTCCCCTCGGCAGCGTACTTCAGTCAATCTGCCTGTTCTGCTCCCCGCTCTGTCTCTGGTGAATCCTCTCACCACCCCACACTTCTGGCCTATACCCCAGTTCTTGTATGCATAAATAAATAAATCTTTAAAAAACATATTTCCAGTATTGCTCTCTGACCTCCATTTGCCTTAGCAGTCATTCAAAGGCATCTGGCATCTGGTACATTACTTATAAAAACAATAGATGAGGTTTCTATTTGGAATTTGCATGAAAGTACGCAAAAAAGACAATTTCTATGTAACTATCCTGTCACCATCAAGCTCATTAAAAATGTTTCCTACAAGTTAATAAAAAAAAAAAATTAGAGACTTACTTAAATGGTGTAAACAAAAATGGTAAAGTAACTTCTTTTTTCTGATTCATTTTCACCTGGAATCAATTATGAACATATTTTATAATATTATAAATGAGAAAAAAAAGTTAATTTCATTTTGAAATAAAAATATCCACTCTAAAGTGATTTTTCAGAGATGATTAACTACTTTGAAAAATAAATGGAGTTTATATTACTATATTAGTTCATAAATATTTTTTAAAAATCATTACCGTTCTATCACAGTAAGTTGAAAGTTAAGTATATTAAGCTTGCAAAGGAACATACTGAATGTAATTAAAATGTATTAAGTTTGCAAAGGAACATAATGAATGTAATTAAAATGTAGTACTTTAACTCTTAGAAAATAAAATAAACCAAGCTGCATTAACAGAAACAGCAATAACAGAAAAAAGATTCCATTACAAGGTCACCTCTTGAAGTTCTTAATGTATAAATTAATGTGGAATGACAAGAAATGTTGCATTCTGTTATTCCTTCTACAGGACAAATTCTAATCAATAAAGACATGGTTTGTAGTTTTCACTAGCATAAAAGGTAGTCTTAGAACAAGGGACATTCCTCAAAGATAAATCTTCATCCTCAAATTGCTTCATTGGAACCTGCACCTCAGAAATGTGAAACTTTATGACACTAGTCAAATAGCAAATTTAAAGATAACAAATTATATAAAATCATTTCTTAGACACAGTATCAAATATTTTCATGTAATACATATTTTTAAATTGTTGTATATCCATTTTTGTGTGTGCCTTGCTTTACCTTGAACTGCTCAAGAATTTGTACTGCATTTGTAAACACGCTCTCTGCTTTGAAGACATCGGTGTTGTTAAGATAATTCACAGGAAGGGTTCCCTGGAAATAATCAAATGGTTTAATGTTAGTATTAACAATGCTAAGTTATTCTTTTAAAAACAAACAGACTTGCAAAGGGGAAACAAGGAAGATAAGACATATGGACAAATAGATTACTGGAACAATTAAATTAAAAACTATTAAAATCTTAAATAAAAGATGTTCTATTATTTTTCACACAAAAGTAATTATAATAAAATAAATAAAGCAAGAGAGATTCATTAAGTTCAATAACCCTAACATTTATTTCAAGATTATTATGTACTGGGAGGGAAACTAATGGCTTTATGCATACAAAAAAAAAAAAATCACCATGGTGGGCTACAGTCAGGATACTTAAAAAGAAAAAAAGAGGGCCTCCCTGGTGGCGCAACGGGTTAAGCGCAACGCTATGAAGCTAGCCAGAGCCACTGCAGCAGGAGTTCAATCCCTGGCCAGGGAGATTCCCACATGGCGCAGCAGACCTCTCCTGCCTCGCCCACTGCTCCCCTCAGCGGCGTACTTCAGTTGATCTGCCTGTCCTGCTCCCCGCTCTGTCTCCGGTGCACCCTCTCGCCACCCCACACCTCTGGCCTACACCCCAGCTTGTATGCATAAATGAATAAATCTTTAAAAAAAAGAAAAAAACAAACAATAAAAAATATGAGATTATACTATCTATAATATAATGAATACAATATAAAACTATCTATAATAAGAGTAAGAATTATTTTATAAAGTTTGTTTCAGTTATACACATACACACACACTTATAACTCTAGGCCTCACATTATTCACTGGAGTCCTAAGACAGAGGACATTTTTTAAAGTAAGTTTAATTAGAAAAGTTAAAAAGAGGGCTCACTAGAAAGGACATTTATTTGCTTTTTGACTTTTCAGTACCGGGTTCCCATTCTTAACAGCATTACCCTCAGTCTCCCCATTGGACACACCACAGGAGTTCTCTGAGGGGGTCCTGTGTTCCCCACTCAAATGTATGTGCAGGATGTCAACATCGACTCCAGTCGAGGCACAGGTGTAAGGTCACTCTCCCGGGGCTGGCACCCTGACCAGGCAGGCCCCACTGTGGGACCATGGTTTGGTTCCTTCTTCTGAGTCTCTGGACAGAGTTCTCTTGATTCCTGCCTTTGATTTAGCAAACCACCAATACCTTTTAG
Source organism: Scalopus aquaticus (assembly GCA_004024925.1). Taxonomy (NCBI): domain Eukaryota; kingdom Metazoa; phylum Chordata; class Mammalia; order Eulipotyphla; family Talpidae; genus Scalopus; species Scalopus aquaticus. The sequence goes on along the minus strand of PVIJ01006883.1, from coordinate 56,896 downwards.
ATATGTTCCTTTTCAACGGATTGATTCTGGTTTTTTTTAAATACATGTTTATTATTATTTGAATCTTTTACATTATAGTGTATTCCTTGTGGGTCACCACCACCGATCCACCCGTGAACCATCACTACAGTCCCTTGTGCTTCCCTCTCCCCCATTTTAAACCCTTTCTCCCCCCCCTCCCCCGCCCCACTGAATCTCTCTCTCTTATTTGGTTTCTCTCAATTCCTGTAATAAGTGAAACCATTTGTTATTTTTCTCTTTCTTTCTGGCTTATTTCGCTGAGCATGATCCCTTCTAACTCCATCCATGTTGCTACAAATTGCATGCGTTTATCTTTTTTGAATGCTGAATAGTACTCCATTGTGTATATGTACCACATCTTCTTGACCCAATCATCTATTTTTGGGCATCTGAGTTGTTTCCATACCTTAGCTACTGTAAACAGTGCTGCAATAAATATACAGGTGCATGTATCCTTTTGGATTAGTGTTTTTGTGTCCTTCAGTTAGATTCCCAAAAGTGGTATTGCTGGGTCATACAGAAGCTCCGTTTTTAGCAGTCTGATGAACCGCCATACGGCTTTCCATAGTGGTTGGACCAATTTGCATTCCCACCAGCAGTGTAGATGAGTTCCTATTTCTCCACATCCCCACCAGCATTTGTTGTTGCCTGTTTTTTTAATGTGTGCCATTCTCACTGGCATGAGGTGGTATCTCATTGTGGTTTTGATTTGCATTTCCCTGATTATAAGTGATGTTGAACATTTTTTCATATACCGTTGGCCATTTGCTTTTCGTCTTTGGAGAAGTGTCTTTTTAGCTCTTCTGCCCATTTTTTTATTGGATTGTTGACTTTGTTTTTGTTGAGTTGTATGAGCTCCTTGTAGATTTTTGTTATCAGTCCTTTATCGGTTGTATTGTGTGCAAAGATTTTCTACCAGTTAGTAGGGTGCCTGTTTGTTTTGGTTAATGTCTCTTTTGCTGTACAGAAGTTTTTTATTTTGATGTAATCCCAGCTGTTTATCTTTTCCCTCACTTCCTTCACTCTGGGGGATGTGTCTTTAAAAACGTTACTAAGATGTATGTCCTGCTTAACCCATTGCGCCACCAGGGAGGCCCTCTTTTTTCTTTTTAAGTATCCTGACTATAGCCCACCATGGTGATTTTTTTTTTTCTATGTATTTTATGGTTTCAGGTCTTACCTCCAAAAGCAGAGGTGACAGTGGACATCCTTGTCTTGTTCCAGATTTCAGGGGAAAGGCATTCAGCTTTTCACTGTTGAGAATGATATTGGCTGTGGGTTTGTCATATATGGCCTTTATTATGTTGAGGTATGTTACTTCTATCCCTAGAATCTCGAGGATTTTCATCATAAATGGATGCTGGACTTTGTCGAATGCTTTCTCAACATCTATTCATATGATCATATGGTTTTTATTTTTCTGTTTGTTGACGTGCTATATTATGTTTATTGACTTTCTGATGTTGAACCATCCTTGTGCCCCTGGAGTAAATCCCCCTTGGTCAGGGTGAACTACCTTTTTGATGCATTGTTGGATTCTGTCCACTGTCACCTCTGCTTTCCAATATAATACTGGAAGTCCTAGCAAGAGAAATAAGACAAGAGAATGGCATACAAGGAATCCAAATAGGGAAGGAAGTAAAGCTATCACTTTTTGCAGACAATATGATAATATAGAGAGAGAACCCTAAAAACTCCACAGAAAAACTAATCAGTAAAGTAGCGGGATACAAAATCAACACACAAAAATCAGTAGCCTTCCTGTATGCAGACAATCAATCAGAAGAGGAGGTAATCAAGAAAACCAACCCTTTTACAATTGAAACAAAAAAATCAAATACCTGGGAATAAACCTAACAAAAGAGGTGAAGGACCTATACAATGATTCTTTTTTTGCTGTGTGCAATCAAAAATTATTTATACATTTTCATCACTTAAAAGTAAAATACAAAGCTAAGAATCTATGTACATTTTAGAAAATAAAAAATCATAAAGAAATACTATTAGGCTTATTATGTTCCATGTACAGATTATAATATATACATAATATAGTACATATCCAGAAAGTATAAAAGGAAATTATACTTTTAAATGTAATCAAAGATTATTCAGAAACATGAAAATTAATTTACCACACAAGACTCTTTTTAATTCTGAGATTTGATAATAAAATTGTATTCCTTACCACTGAGTTAAGGGGGAAGGGAATTCCAATAAGAGAAGCCATCAATGGTGCAATATCAGCCTACAAAAAAAAAACCACTTCATTTCTGAGAAGTCTACAGACATCAACAATTAAACAAAAGAATTTAATGCAAATATATTTTGGAATTTACCATGATCTTCATTATAATCTACTTCCTTCAAACCTTTATTGACAGCAACTTCTAAACGTGTCATTTGCAACAGGTACATGAATTTATTAAAAAAAAATTTTTTTTGAAAAGAAACCACTAATAGCCCCTGGTAGGCTTTAGTTGGAGAAAAAAAAAAGAAACATAAATATTAACTAGAGAAAGATATAAATCAGGCAAGAGGCTCAGTAGACAAAAGACCCCAAATACTGCTTTGGATGGCTCCCCTTCAAGTTGGTTTCCAGGAGAATAGTTCATACTGTACATGTTCCGACTCCACGGTGTCCTCTCCCCATTGCTCCTCAGCCCACCTGAACTTGACCCTTTGTCACCCTATAGACGGTTTTCCCTAAGAGAGTTAGTATCTTTCATTTTTCTAAACCTCATTGACTGCTTTCTCAGTCCCTATAATTTTTCAAGCAGCACAGTGCTTGGATGTCAGAATGCCAGTTTCAAATCCTTGCCAGCAGTTTCTGAGACCTTGGGCAGATTATTTCACCTCTTCAATGCCTCGGCTTCCTTATCAGTTAAAAAATAAACAAAAATGTCTCCCTTACAGAGTTATGAAAGGATTAAGTGAGATTTCAGTGATAATCATGCCATGACCAGGGGCTACCAAGTACCGCTGTGGCTGCTCAGGGGCCTCTCAGAGAACTGTGTGGCCCACTCCCTCTTGCCTCTGTGACACCACACTCTACAGTGTCTTCTGCCTACAAGGCTGCTTTCCAGATTTCTTTTCTAGTCTCCCCCATTTAAAGTTGGAGCTTGGTCCCAGTACTCAGTCCTTCTCATATCTTACCCACTGGAGTCTCTTTGTTAAGTACTATCCCAGGGAAAACTGGAAAACTCCAAATACCTCCTAGTCACCTTCTCTCGTTCCCCCTAAATCTACTGTTGACCATCTCTAATCAGTTCTCCATTCTAAACCCAGAGAAATCCTTTTACAAATAAAATAAAATATCATGTCACTCTCCAAGCTTCAAACACTTCAAGGGTTTCCCCAGGACGAAGTCCATAATGCCCGTAAGGCCCTGCATGATTGAGTGCTCTCATCACACCAGTCTCTGTTGCTCTGTGCACCAGTTTTCCTCAAAATTCTGAAAATATGACATGGACCAGCTGTGCACGTTTTGTTCTCTGTACCTGAAAAGCCTTTCTCCTACTGCCTTGGCTTGGTGACTCTTAGGCGCCCATCTCAACTTCTCAACCTTTGCCAGCTACAGTCTACCAAATGCATCCATTCTCTGCTCTCACTGGCTCCGCAGGCCTCTTCGGAAGTATTATCAGCAGTTACAAGTTTACATCTATTTGTATAATAATTTGATTCCTATTTGTTCTCACTCTAAACTATAAGCTTCCAGGGCAGAGACTGTGTCTGCTTTTACTCACCATTATATCCTTTACAGAATGTTTAATATTATTTTAATGTTAATGTTTATATCATGTTTAAACACACCGCAGACATACAACAATGTTAATGGAAGGAATAAATAAAGAAATTCTCATCTACTACAGAACTGAAGTGGGAATATTCAAAGAGCAATAGTTGAATCTATATTCAGTTTTAGTTATAAGAAAAACATGGTCTTGTTTTATGATCTTGAAGTCATTCCTATTCCTTTTACAGTGATTTTTATTGCAAATTAATAAGCTGTTATTCTGATTTTAAATATTTCCATTACACAGGCAATACACATTCATCCTGACATTCTTCACATGCTAAGAAAGAACAGGCTTCTGCAGTCAATGAGATTCTTGACCTTGGTTTACCTACCACAGTAAGGAAGGTTAACTTGTGAGGTAACCTGGGGAAGGTATGATATTCCTACCACTTTGGAGGATACATACCAATCATATCAAGTCTTCTAAAAATAGTGCAGATGGCTATTTACACAGCCTCATATTTCAGATAAAGTTATTAGTCTAACTTCATTAGGTTGGCAATGTATTTTGCTATAACATAAAGCTTCTGGCCAAGTCCTATATATTCTTGTCACTTTTTCCCAATTGTATTTGTAAGGATACTGGGTAGAATTAAAGATAAAATATGTGTTAATGAAAAAGAAATGATAACTGACACATTTTAGGAAAGAAATCCATAGTGAGATTTTATTAGATTTGCACCTAATGTAATTAAGCAAGGCAACAATGACAAGAAATCCCAGAATTTAAAGAGGCATGCAGATTTCAATTTACTTAACAATTATTTAATTAGCTAGTGTTACTTAGGTTTTACTTTTGGTTTTACTTGAGGCTTTTTATATTTTGTCAAAAAAAATTAATGGGGTTAAATATTTGTACTAAGATCATTTCCTTTGGTAACTGAAATGTTTTGAAAAACCCTTACATCATTATTATAAATATATATTTCTAGGCTTGTTTGTTTTTTTGATCTAGACCTCTTACAGTAGATAAAATTAAATTTGGACATGATTAAATTAAAACGAATACCTGATTGACATCTTGTCTCTTCCAATTCTCCAACTTCCATTCTGAAAGATGCACAAGAGCTGATGTTAAGATTTAAAACAGAGTAAATCGCCTCATTATTTTGAGTGGTCAGTGCTTAATGGAAAATGGGTAAGGAGTTTATCTGAGGTAATGAAATCCTTTGTAAAGTATACCCCTAATAGTAAAGGCAATTACACAACTTTGTGAATATACTAAAAATCACTATATTGTACATTTAAAACATGAATTTTATGGTGTAAGAATTACACCTTAATTAAAAAGAAATTTTAAAAAAGTGTCTAAGGAAATTTTATTATAACAACCAAAAAAGAGTCTCCTACAGGAGGGCCTCCCTGCCCTCAGCACTATCATCACCACAGCCTGAGTTCAATCCCCGGCCAGGGAGCTGACCCACATGGCACAGCAGACCTTTCCTGTCTCGCCCGCTGCTCCCCTCAGCAGTGTACTTCAGTAGATCCGCCTGTTCTGCTCCCCACTCTGTCTCTGAAGAATCCTCTCACCCCTCCTTAACCCCGCACTGTGTACCTCTAGCCTACACTCCAGTTCTTCTACACATATATAAAATTAAAAAAAAAAAAAGTCTCCTATGGTAGAAATACCTAAACAGGGTTATGAGTTCAAAAATCCCTGGAAGTTTAAAAACATTAAATTCAGAACCACACTCAGATTCACAGAATCAAATAGCTAATACTAAGGTATGGAAATCTGCATATTTTTTACAATCTATATTTTTAATAAGTGTTTTGGATAAAAACTAATTTGGGGTAAGGCATTTGAGAGGAATTTGTTTTATCCAACTGGTGAAAACTATGGAACTCAAAAAAAAAAAATTTATCTTACAAAATACTCAGAGTGCCAGGATAAAAGAATTCCTTTTCTTCATAGAAGCAAATGAGGTTTGGGCAACATAAACTCTTCCAAAATTCGAGATAGGACAAAATCTGTCCAGTTGTGAAACATCAATTGTGACATATGTGTGATTTGTCTGACTCACAATCATTGAAGGTTAGGGTCTGACTCAACAGTTTCAGCTGAATCCCAATAACAATAAGACTTACAAAAAGCAATACTATATGTAATTTACACTTTCATAAGGTAAGTAAGACTAAATTTCAAGCTGAATGTTATAAACCATGTAATATGAAATTATTCAAAAGTAATAGAAATAATAATGACAAAGATATCAAAATGAAAACTACAATCTGAAAAGGGATTTTTTTAAATTAAACTTTGCTTTTGGATTTCACATTATATTTGTAAAAACAACAAAGGTAAATGTTTATACCTTTCAAAAATGCATCATCAAATTGCTGAGCTGATACTTTTTGGGGATACCTAATTCCAGCTCCCCAGGTGACTAAAGGAGTTAAAGTCTCTGAAGGATGACTAGCCCCGTGGAAACCTACAAGACAGCAAGAATAAGACAGCACAAAGTACCTAAGAACTGATTTATACCTAAATATTTATTGCTTGCAATTATAACAATTAGTTTTAACAATTAGTTTTAAACAATTAGTTTAACAATTAGTTAACAGTTAGTTTTAACCAATTAGATAACAATTCGTTTTAAAACATTCTTAAAGCAAGTCAAGCATCAAAACAAAACAAAATCAAAATGCAGAATGTCTATTGACCTGGTCTTTCAGTACCAACAAGACTTGGAGGCAATGTCTCCAGAGTGGAGCCAATGGCAGAAACAACAGGGGAAACCCCTTTGGGAAGTAGTCCTACAAGTGTGGGGCAAGCAGTGGAAGTCAGGTCTGCTGGGGAAGAGACGGCAAAGTCTCTCCACGCCCTTCTTTCAGGCTACTGTGCCTGGCGAAACCAAAAGTCCTTTATAAAGTGGTATCAGATAACCAGAATTCTATGGTGATTTGGAGACCCAAGGCTCATCTTCATCTTCTCTCTTCTCATCTTCATTTTTCTCTGTGCACATGTTGTATTTACCCCAGGAATCTCTCAGGGAGGACTGGCTCACCCAGGCTGCACTTTCAGTAACCCTAGGTGCCTCAGTAAAAGCACATTAATAATTCACCCTTTTGCCATCATGTACAGTTAACTCTAGATAAATAGGTACTTTTATTTTCTTCCCCATACTTTTCTCTAATTTCTCCTTTTATATGAAAATGTATTCCTTTTACAGCTAGATTCTTTATATAAAGTCTTTTTTATAAATATTAACATTTTAAGTATGCAATTATCATGTGCTAGACATTTTACATATACTGAGACATATAATCCTCTTCAAAATTATAACTGCAAGCTGCATTTCCCACTACCTTAATCATAAAGTATATATTACTTAAAGACACACTTACCCCAGTCTGTCATTCCATGATCAGCAGTAAAGACAAATGCCGTTTTGCCATCATATCCATAAAAACGGTGAAACATAGATACGATTTCTTTTATTCCCTCATCAACTATCTTAATATTGTCCTCATATTCCCTATTTAAAAAGAAATAGAAGAACAGATTAAATTACATTAACTTGGAAGATTTATTCAATATGAGCTCATTATATTCAGTTAATAATTCCTGAAATATTTTTATACCTCAATATCTTAAAATCAAAGCTTTTAAAAGATTGTCAAAATTAATTTTTCCCTTTTAAGGAAGCAAAAGAATCTGAAAGTTTTCAGAAATGATGTTAAAAGAAGGGGTTGATTAGCAATTTTATTGAATGCTCTTTTAAGTCTTAAATGTGATAACGGTCTTACAAGTTCACCTCTCACATAATGCAAACCATATTGTTCTTGCTACATCCCTGTTTCAAGTAAAGAGTATTTTCATTGCCTACGGTGTTTGTGATATAAAATGTAACTAGTATAAGGCCATATAATACAATGCATTTAGTTTTTCATACAGTTGAACCAGGTTGAATTCTATCATTTAAACAATGCATCATGTTAAAGCAAGGTATTCATTACTGGTGGCTACCAACAGTCTTCCCAGTTACAGTTAGACTCATCTAAACCAAATTCAAAATAAAGAATAGAAGCATAACCTGGATACTTCCTCTTTCTTATGGTCTGCAAGAGAGAGAGAAACATATGCTGTTCTATATAAAGAATGCAGGTAAAACATAACATACAAAACTGTATAATTTATTTGCTGGGCCTCCCTGGTGGCACAGCGGTTAAGCGCTGCGCTGTGGAGCTGTCGGCAGCAGCGATGAGAGTTCGACGCCCGGTCGGGGAGAATCCCACATGGCGCGGCAGACCTCTCCTGCCTAGCCCGCTGCTCCCCTCAGCAGTGTATTTCTGATCTGCCTGTTCTGCCCCCCACTCTGTCTCTGGTGAAGCCTCTCACCGCTCCACGCCTCTGGCCTGTACCCCAGCTGTATGTATAAATAAATAAATCTTAAAAAAAAAATTATTTGCTAAATATTGAATAGGTAGAACACAAGGAATAGCAAATTATGCCTTGTGTTGATAGAGTAACACAATAAAATTATTTTTTAAATTTACTGAAATATTTCTGAAATATATACCTTTTCCCCTGTCAACCCTGATAAAGAATATAGAATATATGTACAGGAAATACTTTACTTATATTAATGTGCAATCTGACTAGCACATGGTATCTTAGCCATTATATCATACTACAGCTCACATAATTGAGAATGTATTCTACTTTAGAGTTAATGAAAATATAAGTTCTGTTGTGATAATTACAAAGCAAACATCGTAACACTTTAAAAGTTGAAATAGAACAAGTGATACCCTCAAAAACATAAAATCAAGCACAGCATTAAAATTACCTAGATGATGGTCGATGAGCATGTCCATTTGTATCTATTCCTAATAAATGTAAGAAAAAAACTATTTTGTCTTCATTTACTTGAGAAAACAAAGATTGGTTGTTTCTGGCAGCATGAAAGAATTCCTATATGTAACAAAGCAGTAGAAAAGATTTAGTACATTTATTTTATTTAAAAAATAATTCTGGACACATTCATTAAATTTGTACATTAACTCTAAAATTAAATAATCTTGTTTTGTTTAAATTTGACCTCAGGACATATCAAAACAAAGTTCAAGTCAGTTTAGATATCTATCTGTGTTCAAATAAAAAGGGGACAATTTTCTATGGTATTATTAAGCCAAAAAAAAGTTTGGAAATCTTGATTTCATAACATTAAGCACCCCATATCTCACTATAATAGCAGTACCTGAGGGGGAACCCTATCCTTCCAAAATCCCAACGATAATGTAAGCCAATGTTACCTCAATAAAAATAACTTAATACAGCATACTGAAGAAATATTTTAATAAGAGCACAAAACAAAAGACTACTAGTGGCAACAGCTTAGGAATGCTTTATCATTTATTGTCCTATCTGTTACCACCCTCAAACAACCATAATCTTTCACTTGGAAGACTGTAAATAGCCTCATAACTACTTCCTTTACCCCAAGGCTAGAATCTGTTCTTCATGCTGTGCGGTTGAGAAATGTTCACTTAATGAATTCTGATCCCAAAATGTTTATATTAATTATAGAATGAAAACTGGAATGGTAATGCTCTTCTGAGAAAAAGCATTCACTCTGTACTAACACATACATGAACATGTAAGCAAGTACCCATGAAAACTACTATTAGCTAATTTCAAGTAAGTCAACAGGCTAGGCCAAGACATATAATAATTGTTCACATAAATATCTCTAAGACATTAATTTTAACGAGAGATATTTAAGTTTCCAACAAAAGTCTTATGGTAGGTTCTGCAAGAGAAGAATTAAAAATTACAAAGATATAATTGAAAGCTAGCAAAAAACCAACAAAACTTAGCAACCGAGCTTGATTTAAATCTACGATTTGTGCCATTGTTCCATTTGATAAAAAATACTCAGATATGCATAAAGCGTAATTTACTCATAAGTGGACAAAAGATCTGGGAAACTAGGAAATACTCATTGAGCCAATCAATACCTATTACCTCTCAAAAAGTTGGTCTTTTGACAAAAGACATGAAATATACAACCCAGTCTTTTAATACAATGTGCTATAACACAGAACTTTCAAGTTTAAGCAAGGGAAAAAAAAAATTAAGATGCATTTCTAAAAAACCCAGGTACAAATGTGTGGGTTGGAGACTAACCCCACTCAACAGCACGCACCTTCACTCTATCAAAAACCCAGGTGTCCAGCTTGGATGCATCGTGGGCACCAAAATCCTCATTTTCAGAGTCATAAGTATGGGTAAACACGTGGTCTCCACTAGCACCTGAAAAGGAAATTTGGGGGCAAAAATTTTAACAATCTTTTAAACTGTTAAAAATATGAACTAGTCCTTTTTCTTTTCTTTTCTTTTCTTTTCTTTACATTTTAAAAGGACAGGTTTGTTAAGAAAAGGAGAAAGAAAAAGAGAGGCACCTGCATAGTCACAGGTGGACAGGAGAGCTAGCTGAGTTGGTCTTTTAAAGATTTTTGTGAGTAACCAGAATTTTTCACAAAGTACATGGGGAAGAGGAAGATGGGTGGAATAATTAACATTCAACCTATGCTGCTGCTTTTTGTTAAAAGATTACAATTTTGCACTGTACATGTAAGTTAACTTACCAAAGTCATAATGCTAATATACAATAGCATAAAATAACAGCCAAGTCTGTCTCCCTATAAAGATTAAACTAGTCAAAAAAAATGTGCATTTTAGGATTTTATGATCTAAAATAAGTGGTTGACAAAATTTCCTAAGGCAACAAGAAAATTCAAATATTTCACTTCTCTTATTCAGAGTTGTATTTTTCTTAATATAAGGGGTTAAATAATGTTTATTGCCAAATAATTTGAAGGGATCAACAATACATTAATTACACATTTCTAAGATTCTATTAAGAATCTATCATTTAGTGATTTTTTAGTTAAATGGGTACTTAAAGATTATAAGGAAGGCTATAACAAAGCAATAATAATATCTTACTAGTTCAGCCTAATGACACCATTCTACTGCTTAGCCATTCTTCTTCCCAAATCCTCAGTAAAGATCTGATGGGGCTTTTTGGTTATCATTCCTATCAACTGTCTTTGATTCAGGCATTAGGGCTGTTTTATCAATTGTAGTAAGTTTAATCCACCCTCACTACACTACCAGTTGTCCTCAACGCTAAACTACTTTCTAAAGAAAGGATTACATAAATGGCAAGTAGTTTGAGGTTTTTTTGGCCTGTCCTACATAATAATGTTCAACTATCTATGAGATTCTAAATATATATTATGCTTTCATCACATAATTACATTAATGATGAAAATTATACCCATGGCTAAGAATAACATTGCAAATGCATCATGAAGTGAAATGGACATTCTTCTCCCATTAAAAACCATTTCATGACATAAAATTCAAAAGGGCTCCAACTGCCTTTAAAACGTAATACAAAGGATTTTTCTAATCAAGAAATATTCTAATACTGGGCCTCCCTGGTGGCGCAGCAGTTGAGCGCTGCGCTGTGGAGCTGTCGGCAGCGCGCGATGCGAGTTTGACGCCCAGCCGGGGAGAGTCCCACATGGTGCGGCAGACCTCTCCTGCCTCGCCCGCTGCTCCCCTCAGCAGTGTATTTCTGATCTGCCTGTTCTGCTCCCCACTCTGTCTCTGGTGAACCCTCTCGCCATCCCACGCCTCTGGCCTGTACCCCAGCTTGTATGTATAAATAAATAAATTTTAAAAAAAAATTCTAATACTTAAAGATTCATGCACAGACACAAACACAACAAACCAAAAAGACGTGAATTAAGTAGTGAAGACAGAAGCTTTAACATTAATCTTTATGTATCTACTAATGCCTTACTAATTTGTCAAACATACTAAACATCAACACCCTCATCATGAGGAGTTATGTGATAAGCGCTTTGCCAAATGTTTCACATGAAGTATCCAATTTAATCCTAAAAACAGGTCTTTCATATAGAAGTAATAATAGTTACTACTATTACACTGGTCAACAAATTTTTATAAAAGTCACATTACTGAAATAAAATTAGTCATTTCGTATCAATTTGTAGGTGCTCAACACCAATATGACAGTCAAATTCTAATTTTGGCTCTAGTTTTTTTTTGTGATCTGCAATAAATGGATGTTTACATCACGAAATGCATGCCAATAGTAATAGGCCTACGGTTAATACCTGTAAAAAATCAAATCATAGACTACTTCTTAGATTTCTTCACTTGTGTCTTGTACAGCTGTTCAGAAATAGATGGGAAATGGTTTCCACTGTGCAAAAGCACAGTCTTAAGACTCAGTTTCGAAGAGTCTAGAAACAGACTCCATTCTTGTGGGTCATGAGTGATTTCAAAGGCATTCATGAGGCCCTCAATATCAGAACAGAATACCAGAGTACTTTCTTTTCTGAAGAAAGGCTCCAACTGCTGGTGGCGCTTCCATTATCAAGTAATTGTGACATCTTCTTCTAGAAGATTCCATTGTTGGAGTCTTGATCCCAGCAATTCTGCCTTGTTCTTGGAGAAGTCCAAATCACGAACCAGGTCATTCAGTTCTTCCTGCGTTAGTCTGTGTGGGGTTAACGATGCACCACAGTGAAAATCTGGATCACTGCATGCTCATGGAACAGTAGAAGAAGAGGTCAGCTCACCCTAGTATCAGATGAATCAAGAGAATATTCTGCTGGAGGTTCTGGAATAAGAAGTCCCTCACCACGTGGAACTGGTCTCAATGCAGACAGAATGTTTGGGTAGACTATTCTCGACTTCTTTTGCTTTGTTATTCCGCCGGAAAGAGGAGGAACCAAGCAGAAGTAACAGTCTTTTCTGTGGTTGCTTGGCTCTCTCCACACCATGGGGACTACAAACGGCATTGATGGTCTTTTGCCATTTAACCACTGTGAAAGCTGTGTTGTACATGTAGCACAGGATAAAGGCAGGGCCCAAGGTTTGTCCTGGTCACCAACGTTGCATCCGAAGTAAAGATGATAAGCCTTCTTCACTTGAGAAGTGATACTTTTCTTCTGGTTGACAATGTCACTTCCCCACAAATAGAGCAGAAATTATCCATGCTATTAAAACACTTTTGAGGCATTACTGTTCTGTATTGTGCCTAAATGGATAAAATAACAGTTCTATGGAACAGTAGTTTAAACTGTTTTGCACAAAGACTGAAATATTTTCAATGCTCAACCTTTCCGACAGGGCTTTATCTAGTGCACTGCTGATGTTAGCTTACTTCAGCAGCCAACTGGCAGTAGTATTGCACTGCATCAGAAAATGATGCAATCAACTCTGGATGATGTGTGCATGATGGTATTATGCAATGCAATGCAATATTACATCATTCTAGGCTGATTTAGAATGTTGCTGCAATCCTACTAGATAAATTTACACGGTGAAACATATCAAATGAATTATATGAAATATCTTCAAAACGAGAGCTAATAAAAAATTTTCAGAGTTATATTCATGTTCAGCACACCAAGATACTACAGATTAGGGCCTTTTTAAGTCAGTAACAATCTCACTGTTGACCAGTGTCACATTCTATAAAAAGGAAAACTGAAGTTCAAAGATATTATCTAACTTGCCAAACCTTATAAAACTGTTAAGTGTTAGAGCCATAAATCATTTCATCAAATCCAAGATACCAACAACTGCATATTCCAACCTTTCAAGTACAACTAATACCAAAAAATCAAATATAGAAAAACTGCTATGTCTAGCCATTGTAAAACACATCCCTATTTCGGAGATGCTGAATGTGTGAAAACATGTATCTCAAAATCAATATAATGAAATAAGTAATATATAAAAAACTATCATATTAATTTATTGCCTGTTTACTCTCTGAGGAAACATAATCAATGACTCTTACCTTTGGCAAACATCGTCAAGACATCTGGGCTCCCCCAGCTCCATGTGTACTTGCTTTCATTAAAAAGAGAATCAAATTCTACAGGATTTTCCTTCCATCCTTCAGGTCATTGAGAAAAAAAGGAAGCAATAACAAGAGTAAGTATATACATGGGGAAGTGGCCCCTGAAGAAGTATTCTCAATAACAATGGGAATTAGTTGCAGAACAGAATCAAAACTAATAATTGACTTTATGTTACATGTATTTTGTTTTGCCACAAATTCTTTCAAAAACCTCACAATAAATAATTTACTTCTTCCTGAAATATAGACTCACTTTGGAACTTTGGACATGTAGGAAAACCATGGATCCACCCAAACATCTTCTTTCAATAACATAAAACGATAAAAGACTGAAGCACAATTCTTAAATCAATACCAGTGTGTAAACCTTTCTGGGAGTATGTAATGCTAAAACACTTGTCAGAAGTATCACAAGACACACTTCACTTTGTGTCATGATTCAGTATTAAAGAAGCAGTACTTATGCAATAAACTTTTCATATGACAAAATCATCCAAGTAGATAATACCTTTTGCAACAGCACTGACATCTTCATAAAACCCAGCTATCAGGGCTACATGACCCGGCCGAGATTCAGTTGGCACACGGGTGTGAGATATCCCCCAGCTGCCTTCGTGCATTATGATGCTCCTAAAAGATATTGCAGAAGAATAGTTAGCATACACCACGATCAAGTCACTGTTGAGGCTTTAGAAAAATAAGATTATTACAGAAGGAATCAAATCAAAAAAGCAAGTCAAAATTTAAAAAGGAATCCTTCTGATTCCAGCTGAGCCCAGTCCTAGCCCTCTGACCTGCTAGATTGAGTACCATGAACAAGTTCAGGTAACAGGAAGGAAGAACCACCCAACTGCTGCACAGAACCATGAGATAAAACACATTGTTGCCATCTTAACCCACGAAGTAGTGACATGACTTGTTCTATAAAGGAACAACAGGTATACACAACACTATTCTATCAGTTAGGCTAAGTTTTATTAGGTGTGATGATATCGTGATCATATAGGAGAATGTCCTTGAAGCAGATACGTGCTGAAGAGTTTAGGGATAGAGCCTCATAAATTCATGCTTTCAAGCTACTAGGGAACTAATAGTTCAAAGTTTAAGCATGTGTGTTCAGGTGTGTAGGTGAGTGTGTTATTGATAGAGAATGCAAATTTGAAAATTGTTAAAACTAGGTCCAGGGTATATAGGTGTGCACCATATAATCCCTTCAACTTTTCTATAGTTGAAAATTCTCAAAATAAAAAAAGAAAGGAAATGGCTACATTCCTAGTTAGAAGCGAAACTGTATTTCTCAATTTGAGATTAAAACAGGCAATATGTTTCTTTTGCTAAAATGTATCAACATTCTTCAGTTGTATCACAATGATTCATATAAGATATGCTGAAGAAAGCAAAACCAGCAGCATGCCCTTGCAGGTGGAAGGCCAGCATGGCAACAAATTATACCACACTGACTGAAGAGGCAACATTTTCAAAATGAATGCTTGTTTCTCAAATGCTCTGCAGAAAAATGTAAGTACTATTTTAGATACTTTGAATACTGACTTGCCTCATAATAAAGCTGTAGGGTACACGAGAATTATCAGGTTTTTCCGCCCTCCCCTCAGTGATGGACCTCTGCAGGTCTATGCGCATGCCTCATGGTGGGCACCTGGAGTAGGGTGTGGGCATGTGTGATTGGACACATCTGGGTCAGAGACTAGGCTTATAAGCAGAGAAACAGCAGCAGTGGCAAGCAGCAGAGAATACAGTGTGGAGCAGAGGACCATTCGGGGTGCAGCAGAGAGGCCATGAGACGCAGCCAGAGAGCCCGAGACAGTGGTGAAGATTCGCCGGGGGATGGGAGGCCTGCTAGCCTCCTGACCCCCCCAGCCCCACTGCCTGCCCTGTACCTGATTGCCTCCCTACGAGAGACCATTAAAAAGCATAAAAAGCCACCGAGGGCGCCAGAACTCATTCCCTTTAGACCCATCTGTGCATCAACATGGACAACCTGTCCTTCCCTGAGTCATCATGTCGCTGCAATTGGTGTAGTTGGCAGGATGAATTCAACACAGATAGGTATGGAACCCTCCAAAGAACCCAGGAGGGACTGAGAGATGGCTGACTGCGAGCTGAACAACGCTGGAGGTGCCACAGATGCACAGGAGATGGACCAGAGTTCAGGAGCTGCAAGAAAAGCTGAAGATGCTGAGCACAGGAGGCAGACAATGTCTGGGAGCTGCGGGACAAGACCTGGTCGAGTGAAGAAGGAGATGGCCCGCAAGAATCAAGTCACAACCCTGAGGCAGCAGACTTATCAGAAAGAACAAGTAAAGCACTGATGGACTAAGTTATGACTATGGGACCCTGGGGATGGAAGGTATCATTTGTACACCCCAGAGGATGGGAATCAGGGGGATGGCTGGTGGGCCTCGGTGGCCAAAAGCAGCCTGTGCGCTGCCTGGCACTCCCAGGGCCATGGCCCAGAGAGGCAATGACCAGAGTAGAGGAAGGTGCAGGCATGAGAGCAGGCTTGTGTGAAGTTCTCTGTAGCCATGCAGAGGAGATATAAAAGCCAACTTAAGGCAAAAGCTGGTGCCAAGGTTGAGAAGAACTGAGCAGCCGTTAAGTGGCTGAAAGTTTTCTGAAAGCCAGTGAGTCTCTTAAAATCACCTGTGTGTGATGCCCTGTTCACTTGAATAAGGGTGAGGTGATGAGGAGCCCATCCTTGGGGGATGGGTGGGGAACATGGCTGGTGGTGGTGACCACAGCCAAAGACTGAAGGGTCTGTGCGTCACAGTAACGGCTATGAAAGCCGAGTGTTGGAGTGACGGCAGAGAATACCCCTGGAGATTGGGTGACTACCCCCCAAAGAGAGTGTTGCATCCTGGGGGTGGATGCAGTGTAGTTCCCTGCCTTGAATGAGCAGTGCCTTCAGCAACAAAACTGGTAGATCATCTGTTGGTACTAATAATCTTGTCTTTTGCCCATAAGTTGGTGCCCCGCCTGGGCTTGCTTGTATTTTGTAATTTTGCTGCATTGTTATGTTTTGCTACATTGTTTAATTCTGTGAGTCACGTTCATATATGCTGAGGGAAATGTGTATATTGTAAAAGTGTAAATTGTATGGCGAAAAAACCTGAGGGGGTGGATTGTAGGGTAAACAAGAATTATCAGGTTTTTCCGCCCTCCCCACAATGATGGACCTCTGCAGATCTATGCGCATGCCTGATGGCGGGTTCCTGGAGCAGGGTGTGGGCATGCGTGATTGGACACATTTGGGTCAGAGACTAGGCTTATAAGCAGAGAAGCAGTAGCAGTGGCAAGCAGCAGAGAATACAGTGTGGAGCAGAGGACCATTCAGGGTGCAGCAAAGAGGCCACGAGACGCAGCCAGAGAGCCTGAGATAGTGGTGAAGATTCGCCGGGGGATGGGAGGCCTGCCAGCCTCCTGGCCCCTGGCCCCACTGCCTGTCCTGTACCTGGTTGCCTCCCTACAAAAGACCATTAAAAAGCATAAAAAGCCACGGAGGGCTCCAGAACTCCTTCCCTTTAGATCCATCTGTGCAGCTCAATGGACAACCTGTGCTTCCCTGAGTCATCTTATCGCTACAAAAGCCAGTTTGGATAAAACACACACATAGTAAGTAAAAGGCTATAAAACCACTAAACCACATCTTAAAGGACAAATATTGTTCAACTTCTCCAGTTAAATAATGAAAACTGAGCTTAAATAGAAAGAGGAGGAAGTCTGAAGAAATTTGGATACCTCTGTTTTAAAACATTTTGATCAATTCAGATCACATTTTTTAAATAATGAAATGCGGGATAAATTAAACCTTTCAAAAGCAGATTTAGAATGAACTAGAAGATTCCTGAAATTTTAAGCACACAAAAGAATACAACACAAGGCACATCCCCTGTGGATGCCTTACGGCCACAACATAACCCCCACGTGAGAAACCAGGGCTGCCAGAAAAGCTTGCCTCTTCCTTAACAACCAGCATATTTTTATCTTGTTAATTTTTCAATGGCCTGTATTTCTTTGGCAACTAAGAAATTCACCTAAATATAACCCTCAAATGTTTAAGATCACCCAATTATATCCCTCAAATTTGTTATACATTTTTGTGTACTGAACTTTACCCTGGTTTGATCTGTTTTCCTACTCAGGTTTTCCTAAATTGCCCTGAGTTGCTCATTTTTGTGTTTTTTTTTTTTAATCATTTATGGCCGCCATAAATTTATTTTTCAAAATTCAACATAAAATTCAAGTCTATTCATTCTTCTGGAAATCAACAACTATTTATTAATTACCTACGATGTTCTAGCAATTAAGGATAGGTGTGTGCAAAGCCAAGCCCCAGACTTCAAGGAACTTGCACATGCTAAGTGCTATAAAGAAAAATAAAACAAGGTAAATTGAAAGTAATGATGACAGAAGGGTACAGGCAAAGATGGACTATTTTAGATAAATTTCCACTTGAATAAATGAACAGTGACACAGACTTGGAAGGGTTTTATATATTTTATAAAAGGTGTTCTTAAGTTGAAGTCAATGTTTTCCAGTTAATTACAATTATAATTAACAGTTCATTAATATTTTTGCTAGTCATTATTTTAAAAAATTAATAGGGTTATTTTATAAGGAAAAGACACAAGTCAGGTCTGAGAAATTAAGAAAACTTAGCCAAGCAGTTAAGATCATAAATTTTGATTCACCTGATACCAATTTCCACAATAGAAATAACTCTTAGGAAGAAAAAAAAAAAACTTGCCAATCCACAAGACAAATGCAAATGCACATGTGCCTTGTTCCTTCTCATCATTACCCCTGTGCCTAATGTGAGATAAGTAGAATCAGAATAACATTTTCCAGAGATGTCTTCATACCAGTTGACATGCTTACCTAATAAATGGTGCTCTAGAATTTCCATTTTCATCTAATTCATAAATTTTATCTGCTCGCAGACCATCAGCAACAAAAAGAACTAATCTTCTAGCTGGAGGAGACAATGGTGTAAACTGAGGAGTCATTCCATGAACCAAAGGAGATGTAAAATAAATGTCAAAGATGGAGGCGAAGAACACACAATGTACGAGCAGTCCCAAAATAAAGAACAGCATCATCTCCAGTGCAATAATTAATCTTCATGAAAAACTGAAAGGAGACAGAATTAAATATGGGTAAATCTTAATACATTGATACATACTTTCTCATATTTTGAAGACAGCAAGTAAGTTGAACATATACTTTAAAGTACTACTGAACTCATGTCACTTTCACTTCTTGTGGCAACAAGAAACACTATTTAATAATGAGATAATACTGAAATCAAACACATGATGAAGTGTATTCAAGCAAAAAAAGAAAAAAGTCAAGCATAACAGGCAGTTAGCTTGGTGGTGGGTGTGGTGTGGTGTGTTTACACAGATGTGCACAGGTGTGAACCTACTCCCCTAAATCACACAGTATTGTAAACCACTCTTATCTCCATAAAAATAAACAGAAGTATACAAAAATAGGCAATCAGATCAATAAATTATTTATAATAAATTTAAATGCATACTAAGCTCACAAAAAATGAACATAGAATTAAAAAGTAAAGAACTAAATGAGTTCTAAAAATTACACAGGACATTCTTTTTTTCCTGACCACCTACTTCTTAAACAATTTAAATCAAACCTTTAGTTTCAATACATCAGAGAGAAAACTTACTATACTATAAAATCCAATAGCTATTTTTAAAGTCTTTATTTGCATGACTTATCCATTCAACTTGTCTTTGCTCTCTTTTAAATAGCTCTAATTTCTTGGCTTCTCTAAACATGACTGCTTCAGTTTTTCTTCTATTTCTCTGAACCAGGTAGAACTGTCTTTATCTATCAGCTCAAAGAATTCTGGATTAACTCATAACTTCTAGGCCTCTTCTTTTCATTTCCCCCTTTACTTTCTGTCTAGGCATTTTAATCACATCCTTGGCTTCAGTTGTCACCTGTATGGGAAAGTCTCAACAAATTATGTTCCAAATCCATAGAGGTAAAATCCAAACTGGCCACATCTACTTGGACATTTCAAATAAACACAAACTCAGTGTTTCAAACTGAATTCATGGAATCCCCCAGAGCCTTGGTTAGATAGTAACCCTCATAAGTCCTTCATATAACCCTCCACAACCTTAGGCGCTCACACCACTTTCCACCCAGAAATGCAAATCAAAGAGCTAGGAGTCATTCCTTATAATTTATTCTTTAGCTATATAACTATGCATTACTTTTTGTTTCATTTTTCTTCAAAATGCAAATCTGAACATCTCAATCCTTACATAAAGCTCTTCAATATGTCTCCCTACCTAATCAAGAATAAATATTTAACATGACCTAACAAGGTGCTACATGGACAGGTCTCTGCTTTCCTTTCTTGCCCTGACTCATAGGCAGACTCCCCCTGCCCTCCAGCATCTCATCACACTGTCATATTTCTTTAAGTATCCCATGCTTCCTGTTGTAACACCTCCATAGGAGTAACTCCTCTCCACAGAATGGACTTCCAAACTACCCTTCATTCTCTCCCAACCCACTATCTCATAACATCTCCTTGCACTTTCTAGCATCACCTCCTCAGGAACCATACTGTCCAAATCACAAACCAAAACCTTTACTTTGGTTTATAGTTACATAGCTATGTCTTTGACTATCTGGATTAATGTCTGTCTCTATCAGTTCACAAAAATTCCATGACAGCAAGGCAGGATTCATCACAGTCCTAAGCACTTAATAAGGAAGGACTCAAATGCTTGCTGTGTAACACTCAGGATTATCATTTCAAAGGTGCGTGTAACATGCATTACAGTCATAAGGGGCTGTCCTCTCTTTTTATTCCTCCAGAACACACAAAAGAAGTCTGACGATTCAGGACACTTAAACAAGAAACTCTTATGCTTAACTCTTATGATACAAAACACTGAGCTGGCTTGGCTATTAAACAAATTTCCTTTACATAATACTTATTTTACCATTGCCAAGCCCATGTCTAATGAGCAGTATTATCACTTAATATTTCTCTGTAAAAAGAATCATGTTTTCCTCAAATTTGTTGAAAAAGAAGACATCTGGTTGAAACATTTGGAAACCTCCAAAACAAATGAAAAGTACTAAAAATTTTGAAAAACACATATCCACGTAACGATAAAACTTATACCTCTAGAATGTTTATCACACACTGAAAAACAATTTAAAAAATTAGATATTCCTAAAACTAAGTCAATCAATATGTTGCATTTAAAATGTCATTTGTGGTTATTTTAAGATTATAAAGCCAAAAATATTTTTTAAACATTGATATGATTTAAATGCTTGAAAAAAGGGCAATCTTTTCCATTTTCTTAGTTAAGATACAAACCTTAATGACTATCCTGATTATTCCACAAAATATTACCTGTATAGACCTAGATTAATGCAAGTCTTGTAAATAGAAAATTTCCCAACAATATTAGTAATAAATTATTATAAGTGCAGATGAGTAATAATTAATACTCCAGCATATGCTACTTCTTAAACATATTTAATTGATAGGTAAAGTGCTCCGTATTGTGGAGAAAAGTACTTACCGAAAAGACTGGTCAGTTGATGTGTTATGAGCTTGGAGGGTCATATAAACAAGTCCATGATTATAGGATGCGAAGTACAGATTTGCATAGAAAACTAATCATAGAAGAATTTCTATATCCAATTTCTCACACTCTGAGGAAACAGAATTTAAATCTATTTTCAACTTACATTTTAAAATTCAGACCCTAAATTTAAGATAATCCTTTGGATCCTAGACTCAATTGCTTTTCCCAGCTTGAGCTGCTACTGCTATTTGTTTTGTTTTATTTTTTAAAACTTGTCAAATATTCTCAATATAAACTAATGCTGCATTAATTGATAAATGATTATAATAATGACATTTATTGTGCAGGAGGTACCAGACAGTATGACAAGCTCATTTCTAATTCTGGGTATCTTCAGTATGACTTTGACAGATGAATGTAAGGCTGAGAGAAGTCAAAGCAAATAAATGCTAGAACTAGGATATGAACTTTATTTAGGCTCTTCTACCTGAGAAGCACAATCTTCTCTAGGAACTATAAGTGCAGGCGATTTCTAGAATTCCCCATTGAGATATATTAACAATCCATTTCTAATTGTGCCTTTTCCAAGCCATTCACGAATCCCTCTCATTACAACATTCTAGAAATTGCTCAATTTTTAATTTCTCTGGCAAACACATGTACAATAAGGAGTAGTAATTCTTTTTGTTAAGAAATACACGATAGGTCACAGCATTGGCTATTTTGATACATTTTTCTGAGATCAGGGTTTTTTTTTCATTATTTTCTTTAATATATAGCATAGAAAATTTTTTTTAGAATTAGAACTTTAGGAACTGACATGCCAAAAAGATTTAGAATTCTTAGTAGTAACAATGCTCCCCCCCACACACACACACACAAATATGCAAAATCAAAACAAACCCAGTGAAAGGAACCTAAAACCTTTAAAAAGTGGCAATCTATGGGAGAAAGAAACAGACTAGAAACTAGCATTTCCTTTACCACTTGGAATTATAATCAAGGAATGATATAAAAGATAAGCTAAACCTCCCAACTGAAGCATATTTATGTGCGAATGTTTGACAAAGAAAATAAAACTGCTTAAAGCATGCAAGTTATAAAACAAGTTCCACACTCATTGCCTTAATGCTCCAGTCAGAAAGACTGCTAGGCATAGAGGGTAAAGCGGGCTTTGCTCTAAAAATAACTGATTTTTAGTTCCTTTGAGTACTCATTGGTGGGGTTGACTCGACCAGGATACCAAACGTCTCTAGACTTAAGTTCATTTATCTTTCTACTGATGGGACAGCAGATATTTTGAAGGAACTATAAAGCTGCAAACTGTGTATAAATGCTAGGTGTTTACTGAGCCCTGACAGTTTGCTATTCACCCAAGCAGAGGCAATCGGGGTATTCACCGATTCAAGCAAAAGCAAACCATTTACTCTCTGAACCTCCCACACCCCGCCCGGCTCCGCACTTTAGTAAGGAGCAGGAAGGCGCTCTCCCAGAAAAGCGAGGAGACTGTGCTGTCCCCTGGCTCCTGGCCGAGCTGGCACGTGGATGGGAAGGGAAGGAAGAGAAAAGAAGCCAAATTCTGACCGCAGTCCTGGGCAACTGCTACACGTGCGGAGAAAAAGTCACCGATTGGCAGCAAAGAGCAGGAAAAAGTGAAGCGGGTAAGGCGCCGCGCGGGTCAGCGGGGGTGACACCGGTCTCGGTGTCACCGTACTTCAGTGCGCCGCCTTTACCTGGGGCTCGTCCTTTACCTGGGGCTCGTCTGATCTTGGAAGGGAGGCCGCTTCAGTGCGAACGCCGGACCCAGCTCTGCAGCAGTTGCCCGCGACCCCCAGAATCTATAGCTAAGAGAAAGTAGCCAACACACTGCCCACCCCCAAGCGCGGAACGCCCCAGACATCTACTTGACCGGCTACAGTTCTCGCGAGAACTTCAGGGCCCTCCTCCGTCATTCCTGCCCTCTTCTGCTGCCAATCAAACAGGAGCGGGGGCGGGGTTTTACCTTAGAGCGGCGAGCGGGGCCTTCAATCTTTGCTGGATGGTGCCGGGAGTGGGCGTGGCGGAGGAGGGCTGGGGCGGAGAGAGGGAAGGGGGCAGGACCCGCTCCACTTATCGCGAGATTGGAGACCAGGAAGACGCCTGCAGAGCTGGGCTGCTGGTGCAGCAGCGGTTGAAGCCGCGGCTGCTGCTGCCTCCGTATCCTCTGCATCCGCGCCTACGCCTGGTCTCCTGGTGGGGAGGCAGGACGTGTCCCGGCCCGGGCCCGGGCTGTGGCGGTACTGAGTGCCTGCTGAGACTTAGGGAGGGATTCAGGCTGCGGCCTGTCAGAGCCAGTGAGGGAGGCGCCCACACTCCTGACTGGATAAGATGGCGGCGATGGCGCCTGGAGGTAGTGGCAGTGGTGGCGGCGGCGTGAATCCTTTCCTCAGCGATTCTGATGAGGACGACGACGAGGTAGCAGCGAGCGAGGAGCGACGGGCAGGACTTCGGCTGGGTACCGGGAGTGGCCTAGATCCCGGCTCTGCGGACTCGCTATCGCCCCAGGATCCCGTGGCCTTAGGAGGCAGTGCGCGGCCAGGGCTCCCTGGGGAGGCGTCGGCGTCTGCGGTGACACTGGGGGGGCCTGGGGAGACCCCGGCCCGATTGTCAATTGATGCGATCGCCGCTCAGCTGTTGCGCGATCAGTACTTGCTGACAGCCCTGGAGCTGCACACCGAGCTGTTAGAAAGCGGCCGCGAGCTGCCTCGGCTGCGCGACTACTTCTCCAATCCGGGCAACTTCGAGAGGCAGAGTGGGACCCCGCCGGGGATGGGGGCGCCGGGCATCCCTGGAGCCGCGGGCATCGGAGGCCTAGGAGGCCGGGAGCCCAGTACGACGTCGGGCGGGGGACAGCTCAGTAAGTGAACGCAGCCTGTCACCCCGTCAGTGTTGTTGAGATGGCATAGTTTTGTGGGGGAGGGGGTATTTCTGAGAATTGGGAATGTTTTCTAAAGAAAGGGTGGGGGGCGGGGGCGACGTCTTTTGAGGTGGGAGCAGAAGAATCTGGCAAGACTGTTCTCTGCGTGCCTCCAGCCTTTAACTGCACTTAACGTTTGCTCCTAGCTCCCGCTTGGAGTCTGTATCTATAAAATATCCAGTTTCTAGTTCATTGAGTTTCATGGAACTCCAGAAGGTTCCCTCATAAACTAGCTTATCGCTTTCATCGTTGTTCCTCTTCCTCCACTTTCCTGAATCACCACTACCAGGAAATATGGTTTCTTAAATTGCTTGCTGTAATTCTTTGATCTAAAGTCGGGAGAGAAAAGAATGGGAAATGTAGTTTCTCAGCAAAGTCAGATCCACTTAAGGCCCTTTCTTTGTCTTTGGGTTGACTTTCTCACTCAACAATTGAGTTTTCTGTTTGAATAAAATCTCTGTCGTTCAATTTCGGTGCCTAACTTTCAGTAGTTTCCAAAATTATAGGGACTCTATGGAGCAGGGCAGGCAAGTTCTGTCTGCAGTTTATCTCCTAGTCCCATCTCTGCGTAAGTTAGAAATTTACATTTTACCTTGTAATCTTTTTAGCAGTGCAGAATAATTCTTTACCCCAATCGTCTTGTATTTATGACATTACTTAGGGTTTCAGAATTTACTGTAAAGATGTATGTTGGGTTCTCAATATCCCCTTTTGAGAGGCATCATAGATTTTTCCCTTCCTGCTAGTGTGAGATGTTTTAGTGTGGTGTTATATATGACATATATATAGTACATATGGAGCTTACTAACAAAATTTAAATATGTAATTTAAAGATTGTCTTTAAATTGATCATTTTTTGTTTCTGTACTTTTAAATGGTACCAGAGATTTGTGTTCAGAAACTCAGATTTAGCAAAAGTGCAGCGTGCATTTTTTATCAAAGTATGTCTTCTCTAGATTCCTCCTATCTAATATGGAATTTTTCCCAGTAGATATACATATATATTTATATATGAACCTCCTTCAAGACCCTAGAACAGACATTTCACCAAAGAAGATATGATAATGGCAAAAATAAAGTTATGCTAATGGTAAAATGCTCAGGAAAAGGAGCTCTGTATCTCTGGTCCACAGGGAAATTAAAATTAAAACCACAATGAGATACTACAGCACTCTCACCAAGATCAGTTAAATAAAAAGCCTGAAAATACTAAGTGTTGGAGGAATGTATATAAATTGGAAATCTAATACACTAGTGATGGGAATTTTCAATGGTATAACCACTCTGGAAAACTGTTTCTTATAAACTTAATATTAACTATATCACCCAGCAATTCTATTGGTAGGTATTACTCAAAAGAAATGAAAATGTGTTCACTGAAAAATTTGTGCAGGCATGCTCATGGTAGCTTTATTCCTATAGTCCAAAACTTGAAAAACACAAATGCCCAACCTGAAATGAATGGGTAAACCAGAAAAGGAAGGAATTACTAATACGTGAAAAGGTGGATGAATTTCAAAAACATTATGCTGGTCAAAGAAGTCAGACAGAAAAGAATATATGCTCTGTGATTCCATTTATACGAAACTTTAAATCAGACAAAACTTGTTTATAAAAATGGTTCTCAATCAGAGTTTTTGTCCCCTCCCCTTCCTTGTAAAGGATCAAAGTTCCTCGATCAAATCTGTGTTCTGCAAATATTTTCTCACAGTGTAATTTGCTTTTTCTTTTTTTAAATAATATATTATGAGCAGTTTTTTTTTCTTCATTAAGTAAAAAGCCCAAATAATAGGTGCTTCTTTAATGATTCATGCTCTTTTATGTCCTATACATGAAATATTTACCTACCACAAGATTGCAAATTTTTTCTCCTCTTTTAGAAGATTTAACAGGTTTAACTTTTACATTTAGGTCTACAATGGCAGGACTGCCTTTTAGTAAAAGTATCATAAAAAGATGGAATACTTCTTAAATATTCCTATAAATGTATAGATGTTTTTCGTACAAGCTATAGTACTTTTGAAGTGTAAATGCACTGTATATTTCAAATATTAATACCTGTAAATGTCTTAATCCATTCAGAAAATAGATAAATGGTAAAATTAGTCTGTAAAGCAGTTTTGTGAAAGCATCTGACCACACAATTTTTATTTTAGGAATACTAAAGAAGAATCTTTCTTCCTGGACTACTGCCTATTTTTAAATGTTTTCTATATTTAGTTCTAGCATGTTGATTGCTGCTAGCTGGGTTATGATTATACAGTGTTCACTAAGCAATTTTTGGTTTATTATTGACAGTATAAAGATTGGTAATATGGACTAAAACATTAACTTAATTTTATTTTTTAGGTATTTTGATTTGTGTCTAATCTGATAATACTACTTCAGAATAATCACTA
Organism: Scalopus aquaticus; assembly: GCA_004024925.1. Lineage (NCBI taxonomy): Eukaryota > Metazoa > Chordata > Mammalia > Eulipotyphla > Talpidae > Scalopus > Scalopus aquaticus. Next base: position 30,203 of record PVIJ01006883.1, on the reverse strand, counting down.
TACAATGAAAAGTAGTTTCCTTTAATGAAATTTAAAAACAATTTTTTTTGCAAGATGCAGTGAATTTTTTTTTGCCTAAATATCTGTTGACATAGTACATTGTCATTTTTTAAGAAATATATAATTGGTTATCTAGATGACCAAAATATATTTCTAATACTCATTTGGTCTTCATCTATATCACAGCTCCCCAACACCTTGGAATTTCCTAAGTATTAATAATGATAAATATGTCATATCATGTTAATGAAGTGACATTTGGGGGAAGCACCTGAGGCTCCTGAGGAAACTGGTCTTGTGATTAGAGGATTGGAACAGTCCCACCCGCACCCCTGACTTACTGGGAGAGGTGTGAGGGCTTAGATATGGAGTTCTATTGCCAATGTCTAATGACTTAATCACTCATATCTACATAAGGAAGTAAGCACCCACAAAAATCCAAGAAGAGGGGCTTCGGAGAGCCCCCGAGGTAGGAAACATGAATGTTTTGGAAGAATGATCCATCTAGAGAGTGCATGGAAATTCTTAGCCTTTCCCCATGGCTTGTGCTATCCCTCTCTTCCATCTGTCTGATCTGAATAATACCCTTTATAATAAATCGTTGACCTAGTGAGTAAATGGGTTTTCTGAGTTCGGTGAACTGCTCTAGCAAATAAATCAAACCTGAGGAAAGGGTCCTGGAAATCTCTGATGTATTGCCAGCCGGTCAGAAACACAGGTAATAGCCTGGGCTCATGATTGGTGGGTCACACAGAGGGATGTCTTGGAAGACTGAGCTCCTTAATCTATGGGATTTGATGCTATCTCTGGGTAGACAAAGTTGCAATTGAGTTAAATTCCCAAACACCCTGCTGGGGTCCAAGAGTTGCTTTTTGATGTGAGGAAGCTTGCACACCCCCATTGCAATTGATCTGCAGGACCCATACACATGGAGGTTAATATTTATAGAATAGTGGTACTCTTAAAAGATGTTACAAAATCTTCATACTGTATTTTATCTTTTTTCCTTGACTAGAAGAACGATCCACCATTATACAAGATTCAAATACTAAAAGAATTACAGCTTTGCAACTGCTATTTTTCGGTGGAAGAAGTGTTTCTATTAACTGAATAAATTTAAGGTGCTTTAAGAGGACGTCTCAGTGTTGGATAAATTGTAGCATCTTTACAGTGTTCCCACTAGGTTACTTATTAATTTATTAGAGTTTTTATATCTTATATTTATCATTACTTGCTTGAATATGTACACAGCATATGTATGTATACTTTATATACATATATATATAAAAAAACACACATGTATATTTAATAGTGTTTTGCTTCTAATTAGACTGCAAGAGAATATTTGTGGCAAAGTCATTAATACTGAGCAGGTTGCAATATTTTAGCCAGAGAAATGCTCTTCCGCTTGAAGCCCTAGCGCACCAATCAAAATTGGACTGTAATTTCATAGGATGAACCCAGGTTTTTGTATAGTAGGTGATCAAATGGGAAGAACGAGTAACTTGTGCCTCACAGTGATGTATTTCTTTCATTCTGATTTTACCATGCCATCAAATTTTTATAGGACAGCTTCTGAGGAGGCAGTCATTTATGACTGAATGTGTCATATTCACTTGTGAGCCTACAACCTTCCTGAGTCATCTTTCCTTTTAAAATTTTCCGTTTTGTGGTCCTGCTTATCTTTTCTAGAAACTCTTCGGAGTGCTTATCTTACTGTGCTCAGTGTTCTTTTACTGTGCCTGATGTTCTTTTCTTACTGTCAGGAATGCTAACATGTCATGATTACGATCTTGGAAGATCCCATCTCTTTCCACTTTATAGAGTACATTCTTCTGAGTTTAGACTTGGCTTGGTGCTTCCTCTGACTTCTGAGAGAGAAAATAACAGAATATTTCTAAAAATTGCTAGGTTCACTGCATTTAGCTAAATGACCATATATCTTAAATGTATGTATTTGTTGCTTATACCTTTCTAAGTAATATCAAAATTATTGTGGAAATTTAGTCTGATATTTTCACTGCCTAGCACAGTGACTTGGATATAGTTGGTATTCAGTATTTTACATTGATTACTTTATTAAATTATGTTATTTAAGGATTATAGGAATTCAAAAGAAGTTTAATGCATGTCCCGGAGCTTAAATACTTGATGGGGAGGTAAGACTAACACTTGAAAGGACTATAGAATAGACTTGTGTAGTACAGATAATAGTGTAAACATTCACATACAGAGAAGTCATTGTTGACTGTGATAAAGAAATAGGCCTTGTGGACAGGTAAAATTTAAATTTGACCCTTGAGGATGGTGAAATTTTAAATAGTAACTTCATCACTTGGCCATATTTAGACTCTCCTGCGTAAGGAAAAGGAAGTGAGGGTAAAGAAAAGATAATGCTTATTTTATATTTTGCCTTGCTTAAAACATCTGGGAACATGCTTGCCATTATGTGGTTGACCACTTAGTAAAACGATTCCATGTGGGTAGTTGTAAAAATGCAGTTTTAAGCCATTGTGGTACTTAACCTAAAAGGAAACAAAGTAGGAGTATTAATCATGAAAAAAATATCTTATTTCTATCAAAAATTAAAATTACACGTTCTATTTTTTGAACAAGAAAGTTAATTGTGACCCAGGATGTTTGTTTGTTTGTTTTGTTAACTTGGTTAGAAAAAGCTTTTAAGGATTGGTGTAATTTTCATTTTACTAAGTGTTTTGAGATCAAATGTTTGGTTAAGTTTGGATAGTTATTTTATATAATTTTTTTTCTTGTGCCACCCTCCTCCCATAGTTTTACAATGACTGTCTAAAATTTTTTTACCTTGATCTAAAAATATAATCTATTTATATATATAATATGTATATAATATAATCTATTATATAATTTATATTTAAATTACATATATCGTTTGAGAAAGGACTTACATATTAAGCCTATTTTTTTCTTACAGGTAGTTGTTTTTACTGGCTTCTACGGGAAAAGATGAGATAAAGTGTGGTTTCTTATTTAACCTAAAAACATACTTGTTGATATTTAAGGAAAAAGTTTCTTGCTGTTGGACTGTACTTTGAGCATACTGCCTCTATCTTTGGGGGGATTTTCTTAGATTTTTGGGATGATCCGCCTCAACTCCCTTACCATATGAGTATTTGTTTTAATATTGCAATGAATTTTTTAATTAATATAAAATTAACAACTGTACTAGTTTTAGGTGTACAACATAATGTATATGTATATTATGAAATGATACCAAAATAAATTTAGTTATCCATTACCATACATAGTTAAATTTTTTTATCTTGTGGTGAGAACTTGTAGGATTTACTCTTTCAGCAAATTTCAAATATACAATATTGTTAACTGTAGTCAACATGCTGCATTGTATATGTCTATATTTCATCATGCTGTGTGTTTGTATCTGCGGGACTTATTTCTCTTATAATTGGAAGCTTGTAGTTGCTGGCCTGGGACAATGATGACTCTTACTCTACATAAACATTCAGGAAATCAGTCTAGGGGAATTTGGACAAATTGAATAAAAATTGGTTAACTTACTTTAAAATAGATTCCTGAGATTTCTGAGAACCCAATACTCAATCAAATTGAACATCGCAGTAGTATTCTAAGATCCACCAAAGATAACACATCACCACCACGAGGTCAAGAAAAATGTCCTAGGTTAACGTGTTTGGATTATAACAAGATGTATGATCTCTCACTTGGTTTGAACTAAACAGAGAAATACAGGTTTGATAGGAATAGTAGTGGAAAGATATATAGGCAACATATATGAGGCAACATTAGATCTGTGCCAGTTTACACCAACTTTACTTACTTTTGAATTTGGCCTATTTGAAAACCAGTGGATTTGTAGTAGCAACGTCTGTCTTCTGTCTCTGCTGTATATGTTACCTTGGGTATATCACTTTCTTATTCTGCATACAGGAGAGTTATTTCTATCCAGTACTAGTCACAGGGCTTTTAGTGAATTTTATAGGACAATATGTATGTGAAAGCAGTTCATGAGTATGGAAAAGAGACATGTTTTATGGAAAAGAGCATATATTTTATTTTTATTTGTGTTACCAATGCCTAATACTGTGCCTGACGACAAGCTTTGTTAAATGATCTTTAGGTGGCAATACCCTCTAAATATGACACACATATATATATGCCTGACATATACACACACACACACACACACACATAGATAGATAGATAGATAGATAGATGTATTAGTGAAATTAGCCTTTCTCTCCTTAACCTCTTCCTTTAACTTTGCCTGAGCAAAATTGAGTCAAGGCTGATCTTTCTGAAGTCGTTCACATCATCAAACCCAACTTCCCTGGATCTATGACATCTGAACCTGCATGATCTCACAGATTGTTTAAGGGAACTAACACTAACAGTTCAGAGCTCATGACTTGGTGTCAAAGAGCTTGAATTCATATATTTACTCTGTCATTTCTAGTTGTATGACCCTCAATAGTCTGTTTCCATTCTTTTGCCATAAAATGCAGATGGTAATGATTCCTTTTGCAGGGGGCTTGTATAAAGGTAAAATAAGCACAAAATAAGGGGTCAAAAAATATTAACTATAAGGGGCCTCTCTCGTGGCGCAATGGGTTAAGTCTCAGCACTATGAAGCTATCCACAGCCACTGCAGCACAAGTTCGATCCCCAGCCAGGGAGCTTCCCACATGGCGCAGCAGACCTCTCCTGTCTCACCCGCAGCTTCCCTCAGCAGTGGATTTCAGTAGATCCACCTGTTTTGCTCCCCACTCTGTCTCTGGTGAATTTTCTAACCCTTGCCCCCCCTACATACCTCTGGCCTACACCCAGTTCTTGTATGCGTAAATAAATAAATCTTTTTAAAAAAATATTAACTATAATGATAACTCTTGTTGTTAATGATCCTCTTTACCTAACTGCTTATCATATGGTAGAATCATCCAGCATCATAGAAATTTTAACTTAAGGGAATAATCAAGTTTCAAATTTTAAGCCTCTTCCTAAGTTTAAATCTCTTGACTTTGAAGTTTTGTTCATTGTGGAATCTTGTGGCAAAGAAGAAAAGACAGTAGACTGCACAAACTGGAAGACTTGAATTCTACACTTACTTGCTTACAGATTAAATTGTTTGACCTTTAACATATAGCGACTTGGTTGTATTGTTATGACAATGTGTGCATACTTTATTCCAGTAGTTTGTAAGCTTATTTAAGGCAAAGAACATGTCTTAACTAAATTTATCTTTGCAGTCCCCACTGTGGGTTAGTAAATCTTCACTGAATGATTAAATATTCACTGAATGGTTTTCTCATCTGTAAAGATGAGGGAAGGAGTTGAACTATCTCTAAGATTTTCTCTAGTTGTTAAATATTATGAATATAGAAATCAGTGAAAATGAGTCCTAGTTTTGGAGAAGAGTTGAGGATCAGAAAATATAATAAATTAATTTTTACCATTGTCAATCTCTGAAGTCCATCTTTAAGTGTGTAACATATAAAAGACTTTATGGGGCCTCCCTGGTGGCGCAGCGGCTAAGCGCTGCACTGTGGAGCTGTGGACAGCTGCAACATGAGTTAGATGCCCAGCCGGGGAGATTCCCACGTGCCGTGGCAAACTTCTGCCTCACCCACTGCTCCCCTCAGCAGTGTATTTCTGTCGATCTGCCTGTTCTGCTTCCCACTCTGTCTCTGGTGACTCCTCTCCCTGCCGCACACCTCTGGCCTGTACCCCAGCTTGTATGCATAAATAAATCTTAAAAAAAAATAAGATTTTATGTCATACACAAAGTAGATTTTTAATATGTATTTAATTACTTTTAAGATCAATTTGTTATCTGTTTATTGAGTTTATGTATTATATATTTCTTTTTTGACAGTTACCATGGTATCAGTTTTTAAAGAATATTTTAGTAAAATGACCTTTAGTAAAAGAATTGAAATTGCTTGATGTTATTTTTCTCCCTCTCCTTTAATAATGAGTTGAGTATTTTCATGAGGTATAAAATGTGTATATAAAAAATATTGACGTATTCAGTGTCTTTAGGGGAAACATACCAAACATTCAAATAAAAAATTCAAACAATAGGAAGAAGAGTATATAATGAAAATTTTAATTCTCCTTATAGTCAATTATAATTGGTAGGTTACTGTATTTACAAAAACATTTAATGCATATATGAGTGTGCACAAGCACGTCATATCCCTTAAAAAGGTATCCCTTAATATTTTATTGAACCTTCCTGACATTAACCTGGTAGTATTAGTCACTCAATAAATGACTGCTCTGCTTGTTCTGCTTCAATCAAATAAATGTTTAATTGAAATAACCAGTACTCTGCCAGTCAGCAGGGGCTGCTCAATTTTTGTGCATTTCTAAAGTACTATGTAACTTCCATAAAAGGTACCTTTTAAAGGATCTGAGACTCACTTCTTAATTACTGTAAAAGTATAGTGTCAGTACTAAATGGTAAACGTAAATGTAAGTGCTGCTTTCATATATGATTTATAAAATCAATATGTATGACTTATAGTCACACTGTATAATGGATTTAGTCCTCAGAATTAAAACCTACAACAGGTTTTGCCAGTTTGCCAACTATAATTAAAGTCCCTGTTTATTTCCGTTTCTGACTTATAAAGTGAATTATTAAGAAGTTACACAATCTAGAATTTTAAGAAATGAGTTTGTAGTGTACTCCATATTAAAAAATGGTGGCTTCTTTCTTAATAAGAGAGATTGGTTTTCCAAACTCTCCCTCTTTCATATTAGTATATTTGGAAAGGCATTTGCTTGCCCTAAGAGAGAATTGTGACTGAATCTATATTATCTTGGAACTGTAACTTAATCTTTACATACAGAGTAGACTTTTCTTACAAAAATCTATTGTAGGTAGTCCAATCAAAGTTGAAATTTCGTAACTTTTTTTCAATGAGTTAGAGTAGAATAGATTTCAATGAGTTAGATTTTTTTGGTTTGATATAGAATATATCAAGCTTTTGTTGTAGAATATGAGGCTTTTGACTTCAAACTAAAAAATTATTTAGAATGTTTTTCAATGACCATAACACCAAGTTGAAAATTGCACCACATGCTTGGTTTCTTCAAAGACAGTTCTTATGGTAGAGGTGAATTCTTTGACATTTTCAGACAAATGGCAACAGCATAATAGAGGAGAATGATGTTATCATGTTCAAATAGGTGCTCATCTGGGTCTGAATGTATGATTAAAAATATTAGCATTAAAAACACTAGAAGGAGGAAGAGAAACACTTAGAATACAGTGTTACATAGATCTCTAACATAATAAAAAAATATCTGAAGTTAACAACCAACACCATAGTTAATATTCCATGAAAATAGGAATAAATCAGTGAGGACTGGTACTGTAGCAGTAAAGTATTTGTTGAAAGTTGATCCTTTACATATGCAAACTTGTTGGATTTGTATATGTTTTAGTATACAGAGTGGAGGCATCAGAAGAGTTAGGGAGAAGCTAAGACATCAGAGGGTGTAGTAATGAGGTAGAGTTTCTTGTTGGGGCAGTAATGGCAAGAGAAACGAGTATCTCCGGAAGATCTAGATGGTCAGAGAATGTGTATAGAAATTCTCACACACACAACAACAACAACAAAAGAGTACATGCCAGTATACTTTTCAAAGGATGTTCAAGTTCACCAGGCTTAAAAGACATGCCATTAGACCAGGTTAATTTTATACATATTCAGATATTAAGTTCCTGAAGATTAAAAATAACCTATTGACAATTGCTATTATATACTGCTGATGGAATTCAAATTGCTATGTATACTTACTTTGGAAAGCAATGTGCAACATTTGATCAATATTTAATAAGATGCCAAATTCTTACTACAGAAGCTTATTTTAAAAGCACAATGTAAAATTTTATGTATTCAATTTCTACATAGTCTATATATACACATTCTCAGATATAGGAAAACTGTTCAAAAAAGAGTATCTAGAAATTCTAGAGAAAATTTTAATGATATCTCATTTTATTCCCAACTTCAGTGGGGTCGGAATGATTTATGTAGTTTCTAATGTACCTTTATGCTATGTATTTATATAATTTGAGGGAAAATATTTTTTATGTTATCTTACAAAACATTGGAGAAAAGTGGTCAGATTAATTTTCTTTAAAGAGTTTGAAATTTTAAGTGGCATATGTATTATATCCCAGGAGCTCCATTTTATAATATATTAGTTGTTTACCAACCAAGTATATTTATAGGTTAATGCTTTATGCCAGTCTATCATTTTATGTTTTCACTTTTTAAAGATTTTTAAGTAAAATAATTAGAAAATTTACTCCCTGTATTTTGAAATTTATTTTCTCTTAGTGGCTACCATTGAAATAGTTTGAAAGGAGAAAACACTCAGAATACCTTTTGCCTCTTAAGACAGTAAGAGATAAGTTATTTTCCAGTATTACAACTTTATTAATTCTAGCACTCACATGGATCCTGATCAATTTTTAATTGTCTTAATCTGAGCAGATAATATGGAAAGGAATATAATTTTTTTACTTTGTAGGACAGAAGGTAACTGGTTAACCTTGAAGGGGCTATTGTACAATGGTTGTGCATATGCTTCAAAATACTAGGGAAGAGAATAGTTCTTGCAACATAGTGTAAAATGTGATTGATTTTCATGTATTTACTTTGTGTTCTAAAACTCCAATAAACCTATTCATTGGGTGTATTTGTTTTCTAGTGGATTCTTTGCAATTCATATATAGATATCTGTATAGCTGTAGATATAGATGGAGTCATCATCTTCCTTTATAACTTGAATGCCTTTGATTCCATTGGTTGTTTTTGCTTTGTAAATCACATCTAAATTATTGTTATTCTACAAATATGATACACCTAATTTTCTGTCTTCTCTTTATCTTGGTGTCTTGAAATTCTGAGCTTCTTGAACTTCTATTTGTTCCAATTCTTACATCTGTTGACTCCAGTTCTTCAAACAAACATTTGTTACTATCCCATAGTGCCCTATTAATTTTCTTTTCAGTCTTTTTTCTCTGTTCTTTAGATAATTTTCACTAAACTATTTAAGGTCACTGACTCCTGTTATCTCCATTCTGTTATTAAACTATACAGTGAATTTTAGATTCAAATATTTTTCAGATCTAGAATGTCCCTTGGTATTTTTTCCTCTGCTTTTCTGCTAAGATTTCCTCACCTTTCATTCATTGTGTGCATATATCCTTTCTCATACAGAGCACAATTATAATAGCTATTTAAAATAAATTGTGTCCTAATTCCATCATCTGGATTATTTTGGGACTGATCCCTGTTGATTGTATTTTCTCTAGAGACTATTGTAGAACATTTCAGTTGTTCTTATGTATCAAGTATTTTTGAACTTGATACACAAGACAATATTGGTTGCACTGTAGAAACTAGATTGATTTTGTTCTTTTTTTTTTTCAACAATGTTGTGTGTTTGTTTAGTAAGAAATTATCTTGTTGAACTCAATCTGTAATCTTTCTTGGGTATCCGCTCAAATTTCATTCAGTATTTTATCTTTAGCTGAGCTGGTGGCAGTATGTTCTATGTGTACATTATTCAGAAGTTAGCCAGAGATTTGTACAAGAAACAAGTTATTTTTAAATAAATAAAGTGCTGTGAGCATTTTTACCTTATTGTTGTAATACTTTTGCTTTATCTTAAAAATCATAGTTTTATTAACTGGAAAAAAAAATCACTTATTTTCCAAGTCCTCATCTTGATAATTAAGTAAAAATCTGTTTAATACTTTTACTTTTCTCATTACAGATCGAGCTGGCAGCATTAGTACCCTTGATTCTTTAGACTTTGCAAGATATTCAGATGATGGTAACAGGGAAACAGATGAGAGAGTGGCAGGTGAGTGAGATTTATAAAGATAGACTTGGATTCTTTTATATTCCAGAAATAATAAAATTACTTGAGGATTTCTCTTCCTACTACAATTTGGTATGCAAATATAATTATGTAGTTAATATATAAAATGATGTTACTAAATTAATTGGCTAAAAGGAACATCTCAACCTCTAGTTCCTTTCCCAGTGGTACCATGAGTTTCTGGTTATGCACACCTACAATATGCTGAATTCTGCTTACAGCCAATAGTTTGCAACCATGTAGTAATAAAACTGGGATAAAACAAGTTTATGTTAGCCGTGGTATACTCCAAAGTTCATTGTAATTATCCTCCTGTTCTTTCGATCCTCTAAACCAAGGCTAGTATTCAAGGGTTACAAATCTAGACAATTCTACGAGTGTTAAAGTTGGTTGAAATAATTTCATTCTATTTGGTGAATAAAACTTTGTCTTGAGCTCCTGGAGTGCTCCCCAGCCATTACAGCCTCTCTTCAGAAACTTGCCCTGAGATTCCTGTGATCCAGAAAAATTAAGGGTTAGTGCTTAGTACAGCAACAGCCTCCAGGTCCATGCCCATTCTAATCAGAACACAAACATCCTTTCTAATTGCTTGGCTGCTCACTCCAATCTCTGTCCTTTCCCTGTCCTCCCACCTGTTCCGCTTTCTAGGCATTACCATTAGGTCTGTAGGGACTTCAGAGGACCGACTTGTACCCTCTGTGTTCTGCCCACATCAGATGAAGTCAGTTGAATTTTGCTGAGTCAATCCTGGATCAGCTCCTACAAGGCACCTGCAGAATGACTTCAATGTCTGGTACCTTTTTTGTGCTTCCAGACTGCAGCTATCTGCCATTTCAGCTCATTTTGGGTGTCTTGTAGGAATTGTAGCTTTTTTTGAACTTTGGTTCTGAGAGGATGTGGAAAGCAGACAGGTATCAGCTAGGTATTTTATTTCCCCCAAAGTGGTAGGTATTCCTGGAGCAGGGGGGAAGCCTCCTGGACAGATGGAGCAATATGGGATCAGGAAACTTTCATAATATGGATTCTTCTCTTAACCAAGTCTGTTGAATTTTCTTCTGTTTACTAGGATAAGTGTGTTAAAACTTAACAAATGTTTACCTACACCATGTTCACTTATGAATAAAAATGAGTGCTCATTTCTGTATAGAACATACTCCAATCTAAACAGTTGTTTTAGATGTATATTGTTAACTCACTGAGTTATAGGATTATCACCCTCCCCTCATTGCTCAAGAATAAAGATATTAAATATTGAAAAATCTCAGGCAGTATTATGAGTTGGAGGGGAACAACAAAGTAATTGTTTTTAGTTCAGCAGAAGCTGAGAGAGGATTCAGGAATGTAAGCAATAGAAAAATAAATTTAACTGGGAAGTCATTGGAAGAATTTAATATGGGTCCCCATAGCAAATCATGATATAGTCCTGCGCATTTTTGTCAGTTATTTGAAAGTGGAAATCATATCAGTAATATCTAGAAATTAACAAATGAAATAAAAATTATTTGAATAATCCTAGGACTGATTTATCTTACTAATTAAATTCATTGTAAGTAGTGTTATGTTAATATAATTATATAGTATTTATTAATAAGATGTATTAGATATAATTATGTTGTACATAGTATATATTTTGTAGTATAATAATGTAGTATATATTAGTTATATTTTAAATGTTAATTATATGGTTTTTTAGTTTATTAGAGATTAGCCAAATATATCTAGTTTTGTATAGATTTTATTATATATATGGTTACATATTAGAAAATAGTTCCTACCCAGAAATTGACCACAAAACTTATTTTTTTTCCTTTAATTTTCACTCAAAATCTTGACCTTTAAATTTATTCAAATTTAAGAGGTTCCTCATTCTCATTACTTAGGTATTTTAGTATTTTTGATTGGGGAAATAATGATGTAAAAACAAGATATTATAGTTAAGCATAGCCAGGATTAAATATTTAAATATATGGTAGTTTTGACCTTATATTTTTAACCTAAAGATTGTACTCTAGCTCTAATTTTGAGGAGGATAAAGTAATTTTTGATTAGTATGCTAATATATAAATCATGCTCTTTCATTTTCATGGGGAAAAAGGAGGGAAAGTTATGTTACTCCAAGAGCCTAACTTTTAGACTTTTAATGCTATTGTACTTGATATGTGTGTGATAGATAAGCGGCACTTAATGAAAAAGTTTCCATTCATCACAATTCTCATTTCAAAACAGATTTTTGACTTCTTGCTAGTCATTGGTAGTAATTTAAAAGCCTATAGAAGACAAGCAATCCAAATAGATAATTATCCCATCACCTCTATTAGATCACATATAGACTTCATTAAGAAAGGACAGAATCTCTTTATTATTTTCTTATATCAGTTTTGGGCAGAAGGAGGTTATAGATACACAGGTATCAAGTCCATTTCCCTACCAGGCAAATGTTGGGTCTGTTCTGACCTTTAATGAGCTATTGTTGTTCATGAAGCAGATAGATACTACATTTGTTTTGAGTATCATTCTTACCATCTTTGTTCCAAATTTGAAAATCTACACAAATGTTTGATCTTTAAATGACGAGTTGTTTATTGAGCACCTGCTAAATACTGCATGCTTTATATAAAAGGGTTTTTTTAATCTTCTTAGCAATCCTGAAAAATAGGTAATGGTGTACTTCTTTTACATGTATGTTCGAAAACTGAGGCATAGTGAGATTGAAAACTGTCCAGAAGCCTCCCTACAGCAAGGAGCAGGATCAGGACGTGAACTCATAGGCTTTTATTACAATTTAACTTCTAGTTATATAGGGCTTTCCCCCATGTACATTCATGTGCATAGTAAAGTATTATCTTCCCCATATTAGACAATTTCAGCATAGCCATTTTCTTTTTAAAAAAGTAAAGTTTTAAAGTCCTTTTATTTTAAATATTTTCCATTTCTGGATTTAGGAATATCAATTCTTTCAAAATGGTTTAAGTAGTTGGAGATACCAAATCAAAATTAACTTAATATAGTTGATTTCTTAGTAACAAACCTTCTATGTGTTATTAAGCAAAGCTAGTATTACTTAGTATGTATATTATAAAAGTGTTACATTTTCAAGGTTTTTTTTTCCTCCTACTCCCTCCTCTTCTTAAGAATAGCAAGAGACACCTGTATTTAAAATAATGGGAATGCTGTTCTTTATTTTAGGCATCTTGTGCACCTGTTCTATGTTGGGTATTATGTTGGGTACTAGGTATACAAGCATGAAATAAAGCTCCTGCCCTTAAGGAATTTGTATTGAAACAGAGCTCTATCTGTAACAAATGCTTAGTACTTTGGAGACAGTGATAAGGACCTTATTAATTTTGGAACCACATCATATCCTTATCTCAGGTTTACATGATCCATCTTTTAACATCAGAGTTTCTGATTTTATTTGTTTTCATATCTTCACCTGCTAACTATATTACTTCTCTAATTTCACACCTTAACTTTTATGTTGGTATCTAGAGAACTATAAGAACTGTGCTTTCCAATAGATAGAGAAAAACATCTTGAATGCTGGGAAGATCCTTAATAGTTCAGATTTATATATGGCATCAAGTATTAGAATGTCCATTAATTTAGTAAATATTTGTTGAGTGTTTTTATTACAGATATTAATGTTCTGAGAACAACAATCAACAAAATAGACATAGGAAGTCTTTATATAGCTTATGCGATCTGCTAGACATTCTTAAATGACACTCATTGTCTATGGGATAACCTGACCCTATCCCCTGGGTTAGAAACAGTAGCAGTAGTTCTTGTCATTCCTTAGCTATTAGTCTGCAGTATACACATCCAACTTGACCAGGATTAAGTAAGCCTGTTTGTCTTCTTACTATACTCTTCTCCCCTATGACAGATACCTGGGCTTCCTGTTAGCAGTACTTTTGCTTTATTATTTTATACATACTAGAATGTTATTTATGATTTTGTATGATTTAAAATAGATGTTCCAATAAGGCTATAAAAAGGAGAGGTAGCATAAACAATTCTGCATTCATTATCATGAAATTAGATTCAAGGAGAAAAACACATGTTGCTGTATGTAAGCTAACCATAAAAGTGATGATTCGTTGAGTTTTTCTGGGATTTTTTATGTTTACTTTAGATCAACATTTCTGAAGTGTATCTCATTTAATAATTGTTAGTTTCATGGGGAAAAACAAAAATGGTAAAGCATAAGAAAAGAGAATTTCCTGGTTAAATAAATTTGTAAAGTTCTGACTTTCAGGGCTTTCAATATGGTGTAGGTGAATTACAGTAATCATAACAATAAATCATAAATGTCTGAACCAGGTTACAGCGATGATTGAGATGAATGGTTATTTAGGGAGGTGCTTAAGTATTGGCATCTGTATGGCTTGAACATTTAATTAATATGGGAGAAAGGCAAAGGGGTAAGAGAAGACTAATCTCCAGGCTTCCTGTTTGAGCAACTGGGTGGATAGTTGTACTTAATGGAGAGACTTCGGGGGAGAGGGAAGGGAGGCTGGGAAGGGAGTGGGGAGGCAGAATTGAGAGAAAGTGGATAAAATTCATTTAAACAGGATCAAATTCAAAGCTATGACACATTCAAGTGAGCATATCCGGGAGATAATCAAGTAGATTTTGGGAGGTTTAAAGATAGATTGAGTCTTCTGCTATAAGAGTGAATAGCCCCCTGAGGTGTGTTGAGTAAAAAAAGGACCAAAGTTGACACCGTGAGAAAGACCGACTTTGAGTTGAGCAATGAAGAAATCTGTAAGAGAACATGAGCAGGAGAAGCAGATAGGGAAAGAGTTTTTTTGTTTTAAGACTTGTTAAGAGGATGCTTTTTCCCACTGAGTGAATATAGAAAACTAAATGTCCTCAAACTATGGAGACTGCATCTTATTTTATTTCTCTTATTTGATGAAGTCAGACATACCAGTTCTGTACCTTTCTGATGTCTGTAGTTGGCAGAAAAAAATGTTCTAAATCCTAGGGGTGGTGAGCTGCCATCTTAGATAGGATTTATGTGTTTTCAGGAGAAAATTTTTATTTTAACTCATTCTTAAGAGAATTTTCCTGAAACTATTCTTGGCATAATAAAATTGTTAAAGATGGGAAAGTAATATTTTATTGTAAAGTCAAATATCCTTAAATTCAGGGGGGAAAGCTAGGAAATTCTAACTTCAGACAATTTCACGTCTACTGTGAGGTGGCAGCATCCTTGTCTTGGGCCTCTTGATTTGAACTTTTGATAATGAATAAGAATGGGACTAAAAAAATACTTGCTAAAGACCAATGTTAGGGGAAAAATTCTTCCAAAATAATATTTTGAATTTTATGCCAAAATAAACTACGACTTGCAGACATTTCAAGGTAATATTAGTGAGATAATGAGTTGGGGCAACATAGTTTTGGTATTTTTATCCTGTTAGGACATTTGGCACTTCACCTTTGGTATCTCCAAGCAGTAGTACGTCTCCCCAGTTGTGACAGCATATTTAAGCAGCCCCTTACCTCTGCTGTAATACCAGTATTCTCTAACCCTTGTCAGGAAGTAATTGTTTCAACCCATTCAAAGTTGCGTCTACTGATTTATTCATTATTTTGGTAGTATTGTAATATGTAGTATTAGAATATACCTACATCTTTGCAGTTGTTACTTTAGTGCCAATAAAATTACATCCATCAGGATTGGGCTAGCAGAGGGTCAGGAGAGCGGAGCAAGCTGTTGAGTAGTTGCTTCCTACAGTGACTTAAAAAATATGTCCTCAAAAGCTTTTGTAAAGAATTATATTTGAAAAATACTTTGAGATTGGTGCAATGTATATATTTATAGGATGATTAATTTTGAACTTTAATCCAATATTTTAATAAAAAGACTTTACTGTATGTGTAAACATAGCACCTTGTTCAGTCCTTATGAAATTCTTTCTTATATAACTGCAATTCCTTGATCATTTGGTGACTTCATAGAGATGTTCAATAGCGTCAAAGATACTCAAAAATTTTTAAGTCTATATTGCTTATTAAGAAACATGCAGCAGAGTGAATAATTTTGATAGGCACTATCTCTTCAAAGCATTGGTAACTTTTAGTGACATTTGGCAATGTGTATGTAGATGTGCATAAAAATACAAATTCTTGCCGTCTGACATGGGTTTTTCTGGCTTTCTGTGCCTCGATCATTCAGTGTTTTGCTCTTAGTCACCAATTGAATTTGAATTTTTCAGTTTATGTTTTGACCAGTTTTTGTTTTTTTTTTTTTCCATTTTTTTCCTCATACTTCTATCATTGTGGTTCAGGGCATTTCTGATCTGCAATTGTTCTATATTATGTCTTAGTAAATTATAAGTTATATTGAAAGCATAATATATATACTTATTTTACTTAAGATATAGTTAAGTATTTTAAAACCAAAAGCAATTATCTAGATTTTTTAAAAACTTATTATTTTCTTATCTCACTAAATGTGTAGTCTTTAAAACACAAACTCTTAAGAGTTTTCAGGAGTGTAAGTTTTAGGGAAAATGTTTGAACTTTGTTGCACAGAAATGTTTGCAGATCAGCATTGCTGACTACCAAAAAAGCAATAGTAACATACATGTCATCTAATTTTTAGTTGTGCTTCTGTGTTGCTGCAGTGAAATTCTGTGCATCAAAATAATTGGCCTTCATGTACTAGATGTGATGTAGTTACATCTTAAGTTTTTAATCAAAATTTGCAAACTGAGTGAATCCTAATTTTTCCATATATTTTTACAACTTTGTTCTCAGATGCATCTCATTTGCCATCTTCTTTTTTCTGTTTATTAGCCAATCTGAAAAGTTGTATCTTAAAATGTTGTGATTTTCAAATTTTTAAAAATTTTAATTTCCCGTTTTTTATGCAGAACTATTTAAATACTATAATTTTTTAATATCCCGTGTGACAAAGATGACTTAGTTTTCCCAAAGTTTTAATTCTTGAAAATGGCTTTCCTGGCCACATCTAAGTTTTTTTTTCGTCAGAGCAAGATTTATATATATTTAAAGAAAATTACCAGTTAAGGCACATAGTAAAATCTTGCTTGCTCCTCATGGAACATTGTAAATAATTTATTTAAATGTTTTCTCAGTATTTATGCTTATCTTATAATCAAACTTTGAGATAGCAGGAAAACAATTTCAGTTTATTAGTAGCTCTTAAAGTGGGCAAATCTATTTGAAGAGTAATCAGAAACTTTGAAGTTCAACTTAATTTTATTCAGTATCCTTAGATTACTACAGTTTTAGAATTATACATGGTCATTTTATTAACTAGTTAAGCCATATTCCTTAAACATCTTAACTAAGGAATATGTTCACTAGCATTTTATCCTTTGGTTTATAAAATTATTCTAGATAAAATATAAATATAAAATACCCTTAAAAAAACTTTCTTAAAAATCCTAAGGTTTTAGGTATATTTGCTTGAATTTCATCTAATTTTATCTTTTCCCCTAAATCTGTATCACCAAAAAATATTCCATTGCATTTTCTTACCTAGACTGAGTAAAGCAGAAGCACCAGTTTACTAATATTTTTATCTACCTAAAGGAGAGTGTGCCATAGATTCAATTTTAAATAGAGGTTTTCCTTGTCAGACAGCTAGAACAGTTGCTCAAAAGTCCCCTGAATTCTAAAACTATGGAAAACATTCACCAGTTTGCTTGCAAATCAACTCTGCTGCATGCGTTCACAAATTTCATAAAGATTGCATGCTTTCTGTTCTCGATACAAATTGTATTTTTTTTTCATACCCATCCTTGCTTTTTATTTTTTATTTTTGTTTCCCTTTTCTTGGTGGGATGCCTGTGTGTGTTTATTCCAAATCCCTGTCCAGTCCTGGAGTTTGAACTACGGAAAGCCAAGGAGACCATTCAGGCCCTCCGAGCCAACCTGACAAAGGCTGCAGGTGGTGTACATGAAACTTTTTTGAGACTTTTTCCACTTTGACAATGTAGAAGTAGCTGAGATATTTTCAAATGTGAAATGCTAAAATACTGCTATTTTTTTCCCACCAGAACATGAAGTTCCTTTACAGGAACGAAAAAATTACAAATCAAGTCCTGAAATTCAGGTGGGTAAATGACAGATCTGAAAGTGTCTTCGCATCAAGAGGTAACATTAGTGTGAAAGGAAGAAAACTTACATTGTCTGTCTTTCTTTTTGCCTCTAGGAGCCAATCAAACCTCTTGAAAAGAGAGCTCTAAACTTCTTAGTCAATGAATTTTTATTGAAGAATAATTATAAGCTTACATCAATAACCTTTTCAGATGAAAATGATGACCAGGTACAGTTACGTTTTTTTAACAGTGATTCATTTCCTTTATAACTTATAATTTACTTATTTTCTCTTAAATCTGATTTCTTTAATTTTTTTTAAAGTTATACATATAGTAAAGATCTGTAAGAACATAGGAGTGCATATATCCCTTCAAAGTAGTGTTTTTGCATTCTTTAGGTATTAGCTAGGAGAGAAATTGCTAGATCAGACGGTAGATCTATATTTAATATTTCTCCATACAGTTTTCCATAGAGCCTGGCTCAGTCTGCATTTCCACCAACGCTATTGAAGATTACCTTTTTCTCTACATGCTCACCAACACTTACTGTTTCTGGTGTTTTCAATATGGGTCATTCTCTCAGGTGTCAGGAGACAACTCGTTGTGGTTTTGATTTGCATTTCCCTGACAGCAACTGATGATGAGCATTTTTTCATGTGTCTTTTGGCCATGTAGGTGTCTTCTTTGGAGAAGTGCCTAGTTAGCTTTTTTGCCCATTTTCTGATTGGGTTATTTTCTTTTTTGTTGAGTTGTGTAAGTTTTCTGTAGATCTTGGACATCAGCCCCTTGTCTGATGTATGGTGTGCTTCTCTTTCTCCCATTCAGTAGGTTGTGTTTTTGTTTTTTTGGTACTTTCTTTCACTGTGCAGAGACATCTTAGTTTGATGTAATCTCCAGTTGTTTATATTTTCTGCAGTTTCTCTTGCTGTTGGAGACAAGTCTACAAAGATAACCCTGAAGCCAGTGTCTTGCCTATGTTTTCTTCTATAGGAAATGAAAGAGATATCAATAACCTGTTCTTTAATCATTAAAACAATATTCAGCGCTAATTTCTACTGATCTGCCTAAAACCGCTGCCATCTAAAACCCTGAACTCCTCTCGTGTTCAGCCTCTGGCGAAAATTTAAGATGTTTTACCCTATTTTATTTTCTATTATATAGACTTAAAGGCATTTATTACTACCTGAAGTTATCTTTTATCTCCTCGACTAGACTATAAGCAACTTGAGGCTAAAAGAATCTCTTGTTCATCTCTATTTACATACATAGTGAACACTTAATATTTATGGACTGTTTTCTCATGTTTTTCTCTGCATATAATTACTGCCGTACTACTCTTTGCTTCCTTCTTACCAATTCTTTTAATCATAAATAAACTTTCTATATTTTTGGCTTTACCTCACAATGTCCTTTTTGCCTTAAATAAAACCTGTCTCTTCACTGAGGACCCTGTTTCCTCTGTTTTCAGGTAGATGACAGCTACCCCACAATCTAATGCAGTCAGCTCCCTGGCTTCTGGCGTCATTGCCCCCCACCCCTCCATGTCCACGCTGCTGCCCTCTGGGCATTGACTTTGGCTTCACCACTGCATCTGCTTTTTCTCCTTATCAGCATCTCGACTTTCCTAATCTCTCCTTGTTCTTCATGTTGATCATCTCTCTCCTGTCTTCTGCTTTACTCCTTCTCAGTTCTAAATTTGTAAGTGCTCTCAACTTCCTTTAGGGCTTATTTTGTAATCATGTGAAATGCAAGGTTTGCATCTCCCTGAACATACCTGGTTCCTTCAGAGTTTTGTGGCTTTGCACATTCCTCTCTTCTCTAGACTTGATAGTTCTGAGCGCTCATTTCTATGGACCTTGTAAATACCTAACTAATCCTTTTCAAAGAAAGTACACAGTTTAATTACCCTTCAGAAAGTTTTCCTTCCACCTCAGGAAAATGACTCCTTTCTCTGAATTTTTGACAGGATTTGAAGTTTCATCATATCACCTATAATACTTCTGATTCTACTGCTTTCTTTATGTCCTAATCTATAACTGTGGAGGCCCTGAATGGTGACATTTTGCCCCATGTCCTAAGCATAGGAGAGGTAGTTAATAAATTTTGGGTGAACAATATTTCTAACATTCTTTTAATACTTTTTTCAAAAAGATAAAATTTGTGTTAAGACCTTAATCTATATTTTATTCTTTCCTCATAAAAACCCTAAAAGATAAGTATTATACCCATATTATAGAAGACTGGATTAAGTTTCAAATAATCTATAACACTAATAGGGGGAGACAAATGTGAAATTCAAATTGGATCTAATTTTCTCCAAAGCTCTCTCTTTCATTAACTGTTTAATGTTTGCCTCAGATTTAACCCTCAATTTTAGTTACTCGAATCATTCAAATAAGTCCTGAAAGGATTAGGAATCTCACATTTAGAGCATTCAAATGACTATGCTATAGTTTTTCAAAGAGAGTTTAATGAAGAAGTTACAACAAATGAGTGCTAAATTTTGATGTATTAGAGAAAGACAGAATGGTGGGACAGTATTTTTGTATGTGATTGTTTATTCTGGAACTTTATCAGACTTCAAAAAGTCTTTGCGTATAGAATAGGTGAGGTAATGTGTCTTTTTGTACTATACTAATAAGATTGAAATTCATGAAAATATTTCATAGACAGTCCTGGAAGTTGCCAGGAGCATTTTTAATAATATAAACCCATTCACACAGCTACCGCAAGAAGACAAGCAGATTAAACTGCTTGCTTGCTAACTAGATATTACACTAAATATATAGCTTGGAATAATAAAGAAGAACCAAAATCTATACCATAATTTAATTTACAATCAATAGTTATACATAATAGGTACTGTTTATGAACTATGATTTTCTTAATCTGGACAGGTTCTGTAATTTCGTATACATATGTAAATATTTTTGTGAGCTTGAAAGTAACACAAGCTTTAAAATTAAGACTTTACTTTTTTTTTTATTGTTATTTATGTCTTTTACATTTTGTATTCCCCTTGGGTAGCCCACCACCAATTCACCCGTGATCCATCTCCGTGGTCCCTTGTGTTCTTTTCTATTCCATTTTGTGGAGGGAGGGAAGGAAAGAAAGACTTTACATTTTAATAAGGATTGTACTTGTAATAACCTGACATCTAAGACTGTTGAACCTGCTTGCCTAGAATATCAGGAAACTTATAAGAATAATATTGTAAAGTAGAAGATATAAACTAAGTTGAAAAATTATATTTACTCACTTGAAACATATACGTTGACATTGTAATAAAATCATTATTGTTGGGTTTTAAAGATATGTATTCAATAAGGAATAAAAGGAACCTCAAAAATTGTCTCATAGTTTTGTCTTTTTAATATATTATTGTCTTTTATTTGTAAGGATTTTGAACTATGGGATGATGTAGGATTAAACATTCCAAAACCTCCAGACTTATTACAACTCTACCGAGATTTTGGAAATCATCAAGTGACTGGTAAAGATCTTGTGGATGTGGCTAGTGGAGTAGAAGAAGATGAATTAGAGGCTCTTACACCAACTGTAGGCAACCTTCCTCCACCCCTTGCAACTACTCAGACTGTGGAGGTGAGAGAGATTCTAACTAACTGGTTAAGTCCACAAAAATTATTTAAACTTTGTAAAAGCATACTGTGAGATCATGAATTTCTATTTTTCTCCCATTTTGATTTTAGAACTCCTTACTAGTACAGAAATTAGAAGATAAAATTAGTTTATTAAATAGTGAGAAATGGTCTTTGATGGAACAAATCAGAAGACTTGAAAGGTGAGTACTTAGTCATTTCTATAAAACCTCAAGTTTTCAAAGAATTTGGCAGATTATATAAATATACAAAATAATGTTTTCAGTTGTAAGACATAATTTTTCGCATTTCAAAAAATGTTATAATAGCCTTACATATTTAATATGCCTTAAGAAAGTAATTAAATGTAGTGATCTCATCATTATGTCTTGGAAGTGTAGTGATCTCATAATTATTTATGTCTTGGAAGCAAGAAATAAGATATTTTTTACTTCCGCTGACTTACGTCAAAATCAGTGAAAGAACTCTTTGACATTAGTATTGTGCATATTTCCAATACATTACTTCGTTTAATTGTTATAATAATCCTGTGGGTTCAATGGTTCAATGAAATTCTCTCCATTTCAGAAATGAGGACAAGAAACTTAAGTGCTAACAGAAAACAGTTTTTCAGGCCACTTTTATGCTTCATTGGTCAGAGTTCGTAGGTATATGAAGCATCAGTATGTATGCTGCAGAAAAGGTTTAGCCAGTCGCTGTAACATCTTCTGTTATGTTATACTTTTAAAACAATAAGCGCGCTATGATTTTTGCAACGTTTAAAAATTTGTAGTTCTCTGATAATTTCTTTCTTTCTACAGTGAAATGGACTTCCTAAAAAATGAACACTTTGCCAATCCAGTAGTTTGTGACTCTGTTCAGCCTTCTCTGGATCAGTCTGTTCACAAAGACTCTGAAGACAGTAGACAGAATTCAGCTATAAATAGTTCGGAAAAGGGAAAAAATGAGGATATCCATCTTTCAAAATCAGGCGAAGTTGATTCCACTGTTTCTAAAGAGAATTTCCCAAATGCTTTCACCAGGAGAGAAAGAGAAGGAATGCCTCCTTCTCCGTCAACTAAAAGTACAGTCCATTTTGACAAACCCAATAGGTTAGTATGCATGCTGGATTTAAAATGTGTTTTTCTGGGCCTCCCTGGTGGTGCAGTGGTTAAGCGCTGCGCTGTGGAGCTGTCGGCAGCAGCGATGCAAGTTCGATGCCCAGCCGGGGAGATTCCCGCATGGCGCGGCAGACCTCTCCTGCCTCGCCCGCTGCTCCCCTCAGCAGTGTATTTCAGTCGATCTGCCTGTTCTGCCCTCCACTCTGTCTCTGGTGAACCCTCTCGCCACTCCACGCCTCTGGCCTGTATCCCAGCTTGTATGCATAAATAAATAAATATTTTATAAAAAAACAAAATCACAAATATTTAAAAAATAAATAAATAAAATGTGTTTTTCTGCCATTTAGTACATTGTCAAACTTACACAGCTTTACTTCTGAATTAGAACTGCTTTTATAAAGATCAGATGTATGGATTTTTATTTTGCCATGAACTTACATAGCAAAATACATCACACCAAAACAACATTAAGATAAATCACATTAAAAAGGAATAAACCATAAGTGGGTAGGTTCTGTCTTAGCTAAGTTACTTAAACCCTCACCTAATATGTATGTGTTGCAAGACTTTTACCCAGTGCTTTTTACTTTGTCTCTTGTCTTTCCATATGAGACTTGAAGATAATTTTGATATTGCAGTTGCCTATATTGAAGAGAATAGTTGTTTTTCTTTAAAAGATTTATTGATCTATGCATACAAGAGCTGGGGTGTAGGCCAGAGGTGTGGGGGGTGAGAAGATTCACCAGAGACAGAGTGGGGAGCAGAACAGGTGGATTGACTGAAATACACTGCTGAGGGGAGCAGTGGGTGAGACAGGAGAGTCTGCTGCACCATGTGGGAATCTCCCTGGCCAGGGATCGAAATCCTGCTGCAGTGACTACGGATAGCTTCATAGTGCTGAGACCTAACCTCTTGTGCCACCAGGGATGCCAAGAGGAGAATAGTTTTCACTGCTATTACTTTTTTCCTGTGTCTGCTTCTGTTACTAATATTGTTATCATTATTATTTGAATTCACTTTTTTTTTAATTCTTACTGACTTGCAGTGATTGAACTTAGATGACAAAACATGGCCCCTACCCTTTTTCATCATGCTTTCTAGTGGAGGAAACTGAATAAAACTTAAAAATTTTTAGATTATAATGTCAAAAAATAATTTTAAGAAATTTATACTTACTGAATTTTTTGTATTTGTCAGGTCTCTCTAAATGTTTTGTGCTTATTAACCTTTTTAATCCTCACAAATACCCTGTGGTGTATCCTGAGCCACAAAGTCATGCTTCCTCCTCCTATTAAACAGAGGATTATTACATCAAGTGGTGGGATATAATGGGAAAGCAAGATTAAAGTTGTTTGAGATTTATTAGTACTCGTTATTAGTGAGAAGTGAGCTTTCTGCTCATGATCCACAACTTTTTGTATATCTAGAGGTATATGTTTTCTTTAGGTATTATGTAAGTCATAGATTTGAAGTAGACATGACCCAGTCATCAAGGTGCATTCATCCTAATATGGTAAGATGTAAGAATCTGTGTTATGATAGTCAGCAATCACTGCCTTTGCAGTAGATCTTTAATGTTTAGTACTGTCTTAGGTCTCTCTGGGTACTCCAGAGACTCACTTTGGAGGTAGATGGTTGTTAGATTTGTTGAACTAATATTTTGCCTCTTAACTATGCATCAGGCAGTGTTCAAGGGAATATAATGATAGGCAAAACACATGGTATATCCTTGAGTCACATACCTTAGAGTATGAGAGACACTGACAATCTGAAAATTAATGATAAAAGAGAAGTTCAACTTGGCTTTGGGAACACACAGTCAGAACACCTAACCTAGTCGTCAGAGCAAGAAAGGTTTTATGAAAGAAATGTCATCTCTCCTGATACCTGACAACTAAGTAAGAGTCAACCAGGTGAAGCAGTAAGAGAAAGATGTTCCAACTAAGGGTGACTAGCGTATGCACAGAGAACACTGTGCATGGGAAACCACATTTTTAGTAAGGTTTAAGCGAAGAATGCAAGTGAGAAGACTGATAGAAGATGAAGTTGGAGAATTAAGCACAGTCATATAAACCATGTTATCTCATTTTTAGAGAGTTGGGACTTGGTATTATCTAAGTTTTGGAAAGAGCCCTCTACGGTAGACATAGTTGCAAGGTAGCAAGACTGGAGGAGACTAATAGGTTATCTGTTGGAAAAATCCAAGAAAGAAATGTTTGAGGCCTGCCTTGGATTGGAAAGAAGTGAAGAGATTTGTAACATAGTTAAAAGGTTAAAGATTGCTTGGATTTAGGATTAAAAGAAAGGGAATGATAAATTTAGAATGTGGGAGGATGAATATAAATGAGCAAATGGACACAGCTCTGGTACTGTTTCAACTTAGACTCACAAATAAAGAGTGTCACTCTGTCATATATGCTGAATAACCTGTTCTATGTAACTTGGTATTGGCTCTTTTTTTTGTGGATTGAGCTCATAGTTACGGTTTATAGTAGCAGTCATGCAGGAATGGAACTGCAACTTACTTTCTCCTAATATGGTATCTCCTTTGATATTGTTCCCTTTTCATCCAATATTTTCTTCTAGGAAATTGTCTCCAGCTTTCCACCAAGCTCTGCTCTCTTTTTGTCGAATGTCAGCAGATAGTCGTTTAGGATCAGAGGTAATTTATATCAGATATACTCACAACTTTCTTAAAACATGCCATTTTTTTTTGTTAGTATCTCATCCAAAAACAAGTGTGATAAGACTGTTTCTACTACAAATTTATTATTTAAAATAATGCTCTAAGAAATAATTCCTGTTAGTATTCTAAATATTTAAGGAAGGCAATTGATTATTTGGCTTAAAGTTTGGGGTTTTTTTAAGTATTAAGGTGATCTTTTGCAGTCTGCTTTTAATTTGTTATGTTTGCTGAAATGGTGTGTGTCTCTTTTTGATATAATTCTGAAAACCAATTTAAGTATACATATTGCTTATACTGTTATTTTTAGATTACTCATTATAATTTCATTAGGAGTAGTTGGCTTCGCCATTGTTATCAGCTTTCAGATTAGTTTTCCTCAAGTGCTTTGCCATTTTGCAGGCTCATCTTCAGAGACTGTTGTATTTTTTTTCTCTGAATCTTTGTATTCCTGCCTCCCTTTCTATTTTATGATTGAGTCCACTTGACCTCTCCTTGGTTTCTTTCCTACGATGTTACTGGGAATATGAAACAGCTAGTGGGTGGTTTGCATGCAGTTCTGGCAATCTCAATGAAAGAATGGACCAGCCTGTTTGGGCCTCCTCTTGCCTATAGCTTCATGGTAGTCTACTGCCTTAGCCAAATATCATAGCTTTGTGGACATCTTTTCAAAAACAAAAGATAAGCCATTGGAGTGCTCCAGTCCAGTGCTATCCCTGCTTGTTCCCAGAACAAAAGCCTAATTGTGCTCCCTGGAATCATCATAAATTGTAATTTTGGATGTGTATTTAGAGCAGAGATGGCAGAATCTAAAGCTTGAACCTGAAGTACCATCATGCACAGAAGTTCTCCACCTTTGTCTTTTTAATGTTTTGGTTTTCTAGGTGTCTCGGATTGCCGACAGTGAGAAAAGCGTGATGCTAATGCTGGGACGCTGCCTCCCACACATTGTTCCTAATGTGCTGTTGGCGAAGAGAGAGGTGAGATGCATAAAAATACCTCTCCCCCTGTAATCTCATCATGTTGTCCTTTTTTTTGTCATTTTAAAGTTGAGTGTATATTTTTGTTTTGTTAAAGTCTATTACTTGCAATCATATTCTTACTTTTGTGCATGCGTCTCTGCTCCTAGAGAATGGTTTTACACCTCTGTCAGGTGAGTTCAGTAAAACTGCATGGTGTTCGTGTTTTCCAGTTTTGCTTAAAGCATCATTAGCTTCTGCAACCCTAACTATTACTGTAGGTCCATTATGTGCCATAAACACTGTCCTTTTTTTACATTGCCAGTTAACTAATTTATTTTATCTCTGCTCTTGATATGATTTGATATGCTTAATATGTCTACAGAAATGGACACTTTGTATTGAAAATTAACAGGGACTAATGTACTTTAGTTACTTATTATAAATGTTAGTTTTATTATATTTGTTTGGCCATAACTATACTTGTCTTATGATGATAGAATTGTTTAATATTGACTAAAATAACTTTTGAAATTGCCGTTTTGTTTTCCTGTTGCTAACCTGTTATATTCAAAATATAGTAGCAAAAATTTACTGTACGCAGCCTGTTATGAGCCATAAATACTATAGAAAGCTTCCTATAGGCTTATATTTACCTAGTAAAAGACTAATGAAAAATTATTTGTAATCTCATTTAAGTTAACACAGATGATTTATCTATAAATAACTAAAACAAATTTAGTTAGCTGAATTTATTTGAATTACTCGTTTTCTGAAGTCAATTTCCAGGTCACAATTTTTTTTTTATAAAAAATGGGTAAGAAGTATTTTAGAATGTTTAATTTCTTCTGTTATCATTGTAATATTTATCACTGATTTCAGTCATAATTAATGGGACCTACAGTATGACAGGTACACAATGCATTGGCAGAACCCATGTAAAGCTTTTCCTTACTTATCCATTTAGCACAAGAAATTTATACTGATCCTTAAGAAAACTTATATGAGGAACTTTAAAAATATTCCTTTAAGTACTTTTTCATTAAAAAAGATAAAAATGACTAATGTTTTATTTTGTCTAACATTTAAAAATTGTTGTGAGATACTAATAAGTATAGAAATTTTTGGTCTTGAAGGATCAGTGTCTAATTTCAGATTGTTGTGCAGTTCTACCTGGGAGAATGTTTGAGCCTCTTTCCTTTGTTGAGCTTGTGACATAATCCACGCAGTGCATTAATGTTTGCATCCCTTTTACTATTTTTCCTTAATATAATCTTTAAAATGTCACAGAAATTTAATTATTGTGAAATGCAGTTTAAGCTTTTTTTACTTTAATTTCCCCCTTTTTTATCTTCAAAGTCACTACCTCTAAAATCTGATTGTACTGCATGACATTTATAAATTTGCATCGTCAGTAATCGGATACATTATATATATAAATATATATGTGTGTATATAAGTATATATGTACATACATGTGTGTACATACACACAGACACACCACGTACATTGTTTACTTTTTGGTGTTTACCTTTCTGCCTGATTTTAATTTTTTTATGTTTAAAAAAAATTGGTAAATAATTACATATATCTTGGTTTGATTTGAAACCAATCTCAGGCCATAAAAGGATAAAACTTTTTTTTCATTTCATCCTTTGATAATGAATTGCTTTTATTTAATATTTACCTTAGTTCCTTAAAGTTATATTTTTAAATGGTCTTATTATTGAAAAGTTAAAGCTTCATTTTTTTCTTATGTCTCAAGTTTTACATATTCTCCTATCAGTGTAAGCCTTTTCATGGTCCATAAGTATAATTAAAACGTTCTTCTATAAACTGATTGATTATAGTAGTATCCTAGCAGATTAAATCAATAAAATATTAAAAATAGAATTTAAGGTTTTGATTAAGCAATACGTTCATATGGTGTAACATTTTTTAAATATATAAATCAATTTATATATTTTATCTTTATAAATAAAGGTACATAACAACAAAAACTGCCCCTGACCCCCCTGGCCCACCATCCTACATGCGGCAGATCTTAGTAACTTTTAGTGTATTCTTTCAAGTCCTTTGCCCATTTTTTATTTGAACTATTTGTTTTTAAGTTGTAAAATTATTAAAATTCTGAGTATTAAACCCTTATTACATTTATAACTTGGAAATATTTTCTCCCAACTTGTAGGTTGTTTTTATACATTCTTGACAGTGTCCTTTGGTGGACAGGTGTTTTTCATTTATGTGAAGTGTGATTTATCTATTTTTTGTTGTTGATTATTCTATGGTGTCAAATCAGGACCATCACCAAATTGAATTAGGCAAGATTTACCCCTATGGTTCTTTCTAATGGTTTTATAGCTTTAACTTATATTTCGGCCATTGATCTGTTTTGAGATGTGGAGTGAAGCAGGGGTCCAGCCTTATTTCATGCAGTTATCCATTTGTCCCACCACCATTTATTGAAGAGAAATTGTTTCCCCATTGAATGGCCTTCATCAAAAAACACTTAGCAATATCTGTTTGGATTTATTTCTGGACTCTCAGTTCTGTTCTATTGGTTTTTATGTCTATCTGTCTTTCTGTACCACAATATTTTGACTACTCTGGTTTTGTAGTAAGTTTTGAAATTGGGTGCTATGAGTTTCCCAATTTGGATTTTCTTCTTCAATTTAGCTAATCAAGGTCCCATGCAATTCCATATTAATTCAGTGCTCAGCTTTCATTGGAAATTTGGTAGGAATTGCACTGAATCTGTAGATCACTTTGGGGAGTACTGCAGTTCTAACTAAATCTTCTAATTTCTGAACTTGGAATTCTTTCCATTTATTTATTTATGTCATTAATTTCTTCAGCAATCTTTTGTAGTTTTTAGTATACAAATCTTTAACTTCTTTATTTAAATTTATTTTTAGGTCTCTTATTCTGTTTGGATACTATTGTAAATGGAGTTGTTTCCTTAATTTCCTTTTTAGGTTGTTCAGTGTTAGTGTATAGAAACAGATCTGATATTTGTGTGTAGATCATAAATCTTCAACTTTGCTGACTGTATTAGTATTAGTAATTTTTTGTGGATTCTATTAGATTTTATATATATAAGTAAATATATATATACACACACTCACACACACACGAAATTATGGATGGCTTTTATTTATTCCTCTTGCTTAATTGCTCTAGCTAGGACTTGCAGTAAAATGTTGACTAGTTCTTGAATAGCAATGTTTTGAGAAAGCAGATAACCTTGTCTTGTTCATGATCTTAAGGTGACAGTTTTCATTCTTTCATCATTGTGTCTGATGCATTTAGGAAAACCTGAATGTACTTCATAATAGTAAGGAAAGGCTTCCCATATTCCTAGTTTGCTTAATGTTTTTATCATGAAAGACTATTGAGTTTTCTCAACTGCAGTTTCAGCATGTAGAAATGGGGTTTTTCTGCCTTTCATTGTTGAATGTTCTGATTATTGCTCTGATCTTTATTACTTCTTCTTCTGATTTTGGGTTTAGTTTGCTCTCTACCTAGTTCCTGATGGTTTCGAGCAAGGTTGTTGACTTGGGACCTTGTTTCTTTTTTAATGTAGGCACTTGTATTTATAAAGACTTCCTTCCTTGCCTATTCATTTTTGGAGAAGAACACAAAATGATGAACTAATGTTCTGTATATGGTTTATGTACATGTTCTGCACCTACACTTTAGTGGGTTGATTGAGGAACTTGGATCTTTCAAACCAAATTCTGAAATAAATATCTTTGTCTTTCTTTTTTTTTTTTTTTTTTTTTTTTTTTTTTTTTTTTTTTTTTTTTTTTTTTTTTTTTATTTTTTTTTTTTTTTTTTGT
>PVIJ01006882.1:0-87625 GCA_004024925.1 Scalopus aquaticus | reverse complement strand
GGGGGAGAAGGAAAAGGGCACAAAATGGAATAGAAAAGAACACAAGGGACCATGGAGATGGATCACGGGTGAATTGGTGGTGGGCTACCCAAGGGGAATACAAAATGTAAAAGACATAAATAACAATAAAAAAATATATTTAAAAAAAGATAACATCAGAAGAAGTAGATTTCAAGGCAAAAATCACTTCCTAAGGGTAATTTTAAAGTGATAAAATATTAACTCCAGAGTTAAGATAAAAGTACTATATATCATAAAATTTTAATAAGACAAATTATGAAGAAATTTTTATGTTAGGTAAGTTTATGAAAATACAATTATTGTAAAAAACCTTAATATATTTTTCTTAGCCTTTGACAGAATAGGATGGGAAAATAAGAAAATGACTTAATAATAATTTGAGCAATATGATAAAATCAATGATATATAGATGTATATAATTACATTAAGAGCAAACAGAAAATACACCTTTGTAAGCATTCATGTGCTGTTTACGGAATTTAATTATATAGTAGAAATTGTAGAGGCCAACATTCTCTGGCAACACAGCATTAAAGCTGGAAATTAATCACAAACTGTAATCAAAACAATGTGAGAAAACCACTTGGAAATTAGAAAACATTATATTAAATAAGTATTGGTTCAAAGAAGAAATAAAAGTTATAATTACATGCTATTTAGAGAATAGTAAAACTGAGAACAATATTTATCAAAATCAATGGGAAAAGGTTACCCTTTACCTAAAATCAAATCCCTTAAAAGCTTTTGTTATTAAATAGAAAATAACATAATTAGAGCACCAAGCATTTAGTTGTTTTTTTTTAAATAACATCAATATTAGCATCAGGAAAGGATGAAATTATATTGTTAAAAGCAAGTAATTGTGAATTACAAATAAAATAGAATTCTTGACTAAATGCTGGAAGTAATTCTTGGACTTCCAATAACAAGAATATGACAACAAAGTCTGGAGAGACTTCTCTAACATAAAATGCTGGACAAAAGATGGGGATTGAGTTTTTTAATGCATAGTTCAACTGGAAAGATAGTAACACAAATATTAATTATCAAAAACAAAATGAAAAGAATAAATGCAGAGAGATAAGTAAGTCTTGCAGCCCTATTTGCCCTTGGGATTCATGTCATCCCTGGTGGCCAAGAGTATGAGTTTTAGAGGAGTCCATGTATGATAGACATATACCTGATGACAAAACCTGGGGTACATAGCTGGGGAACCTTTGCTTGAAATTAAAAATACAAGTACACACACTCACAGGTATACACACACACACACACACACACACACACACACACACACATTTTGCACGCCCTCAGAGATAGAAAATAAGGATTCTAGTCTCTTTGAATTTGGCTTATGTGGAAAAGCAAAACGTGGAAGATATCACCCAAGGAATATTTAATACTAAGTTTGCATTCGCATAAGTTTTATATGGTTAACCATTATCCTCCAAATAAACTTTTAAAAATATTTTTTAAACTGTTCTAGAATAATAATTATCCCTAATCTACTGGCAGCAGCAAATGTACTCCTCTCTGGAGAACTGCACCTTAAATTCACACCTCAAAAATTCCCATAGATAACACTTTACAGAACATCATCTCATAATCATAAATTACAGAACCTGTGAGAGAAATCAAGTCACCATAATGTGAGGCAGTAGAAACAACTAAGCCTACCTACAAAGACTGTGGATACAGACAATACATAGTTCCTATCCTGGAAGTAGACTGCAGGTTCAACATTTGGAAAGGGTAAACAGAGGCTGTTCAGACTATTAAAAGTTGGAAGCAAGTCTGCTCATAATCACGGTTATTACTTCAACATCTTATTGGACATACTGGATGCCATATTTAACAAAAGAAAATGGAAAATGGAGACCCTAAAATGGAATATCGGAGAATGTTGGAGAAGTGTAACAATTACCATTTTGTGAATATAATATGATTTGGTGGGGATGGGATCAAATAAAAAAGTACTACTAATAAGAAATTGCAGAAGGCAGCTTGGCTTAGTGACCACCTTCCAGTCCTAGCTGTTAAGCTTTAGAATTCATCACCTTATTTGTGCTCAGATCAGTTTTCCTTAGCAGGAATACTAAGACAACCCATTCCTGGGAGATAAGGATTACTGGAATTCTTGATTCACAGAAACAGAATTCACAAGAATAGCAGCTGTCAGAGGAGGTTCAAAGTGAAGGGGCCATGAGTGGGGACCCCTGACCACACTCAGCGGTGCAGGGCCATCTGCCTCACAGAGCATGGCAAAGTCTCAGCTGAAGTGCCAACTTGAAGGCAATGTTGTGAAAGGAATGGGGTGTCATCCTTCAGGATGCAAATTTGTTACTGATAAGGAGAAAAAATGAATTAACAAAATCACAGATTTTGTTTTGTTTATTCATAAGTCTTATTTATAGTCCATATGAGTAAAATTACATGGTGTTTATCTCTCTCTGTCTGATTTATTTCACTTAGTATGTGGACCTCTGTGTTGATTTCATTTAGTATGTTGACCTCTATGTTCATTCATGTTGCTGCAAATGGCAGGACTTTGGCTCTTTTTTCTTTTACAGCTGTGTAATATTCCACTGTGTACATGTTTCATCTTCTTTATTCAATCATCTCTCCATGGGTACTTGGGGTGTCAAATCTTGACTTTTGTGAATAATTCTATGATAAAACTGAGAGCACATATAGCTCATCAAATTAATGTTTTTGTTTTCTTCAGGTAAATACCTAGAAGTGGAATAACTAGATCATTTGGAATAATGATTACCAGAAGGGAAGCAGGGAGTCAGGGTAGGTAAATCAGGATAATCAAACTAGACATTTGGGGGTGAACCTAATAATACAGCATATATAGATGCTGATTTAAGATGCTGTAATCTGGAATCCATACAATGTTATAAGCCAATGTTACTTCAATAAAATATCAAATATAAATTTTTAATTAAATCTGTTTTGTGAATGTCTAATTGATAACTGAAACAAAGTTAATAAACAGTATTTTATAGGGGAAAAAAGACTATAGGCAATATATGCACTTAAATTCCAGAGTCACAATGAAATGGAAAACTTCAAAGGAAATATACACATTGAAAATTCAATCAAGAAACAAATTATGGTGAAGGACTATGGGTGCCTTAGTGGTGGTGTAGGCATACCTGAAGGGGGTGAGTCTCTAAATCATATACTATGTTGTAAACCGAAGTCACCTCAATGAAAAAATAAAATAAAAGGCAGAAAATTTGAACAGACAAGTTACCATGAAAGCCAAAACATTTATGAAAGAATTACTTTGCAAAAACACCTGCTCCAGACAACTTGAGATCTAGTTCTTTCAAACTTTCAAGTGACTAGAATCCCTATTATTAAATTGTTCTAGGCTTAGAAAAATATAAATACATTCTTAATTTTGTAAAGCTTTGATTCCAAAACTCAAGACGTAGGAATAAAAATTTTAGTGAAATTGGAAAGACATCAAAACTCTTAAATGAAATAGTATTAGGATGCAAAGATCATTTATTATGAGGAGATCTATCAATGTAATATTTCATATACATATATTTAAAGAGAAAATAGGAATAACAACTTTAATAGAGGAGGAAGAAGAGTCAATCACTACCATTCAAAGTATATTCTATAATCTCAAATTTGGGGGAGAATTAGGGGTAGATTTTTTTACATGGTAAGATTTTGTATCTTAAACTGTTAACATTATCCTTAATGGTGAAAAACTAGAGTGAACTGCTATTTAAATCAGAGGCAAAGCCAAGCAAACAGGCACGCTGCCATCATTATCATTTAGCATTGTCCTGAAAATTCTGAAGAAAGCAATTAGCATGAAACATGAAGAACTATGATTATTAAAATGATGACAAAATTATCATCTTTGTACAATAATGCAATTATGTGCTTACAAAATTCCAGAGAGTCAATTTTAAAGCCTATCTTTTAGGCTAGTTTCATAAAGTAACTTCATGAAAGGTATTTTTTTTTATCTGTATACTTCATAAATATCAATAATAGTCCATGACAGAATGACCTAAAACACATTTTACAATGGTAAGCAAACCATAAAATTCTAAGAAAATCCTTCCTGAAGAACAAGTAGGATTGGGGGCCTCTCTGGTGGCGCAACTGGTTAAGTCACAGCACTATGAAACTATCCAGAGCCACTGCAGCGTGAGTTCGATCCCCGACCAGGGAGCTTCCCACATGGCTCGGCAGACCTCTCCTGCCTCGCCCGCTGCTCCCCTCAGCAGTGTACTTCAGTCGATCTGCCTGTTCTGCTCCCCACTCTGTCTCTGGTGAATCCTCTCACCCTCCACACCTCTGGCCTGCACCCCAGCTTGTAGGCATAAATAAATAAATCTTTAAAAAAAAAAGTAAATAGGACCTATGTTATAAATTCCCAATATTGTTGAAAATAACAGTAAACATTTCAATATGTAGGCAAAAAAATTCATGTGTGAAAAATCTGTACATTAATTCTTCTGAAATTAATATATGGACCTAATGAAATTCCAATTACATCCTAATGAAATTTGTTCGGAATTTATTGGATTCTTACATTCACATGGGGGAAAAGCAATAGTAATACAAGCAAAACGGATCATGAGAAAGCAACTGAGAACTTGTTATAAAGAGTGATTAGGAGAGAATTTTCCCACAAAACATTTAGCCACCAACATTGTAGGATAAGAGCAAAAAATAAGAGAGGAGCAGGACTGACAAATGCTGCTTCAACTGAACCCACAAAACAAATTCTGTGCCCACAGAGTTAAAAGTGAAAACAAAGAAAAATACAAACCCAGAAATCAGAACTCTGGGGGAAACATACTACATGTTCAAAAGGCTTCAGTTAGCTAGGGCTTCTTCACCAAACCCCACCTCCCTCCTATTCCCTCTGCCCTGGACACACCCCGGCCATGCTCCCCAACCCCCATCAAGTCCCAAGGAACTCAGTGCTCAAACCTGTCCCTGGAAATCTTCCCCATCTCTCCATTTCCCCTGCACCCCTGCAGTTGTCTCCGCAGGCCTTCTGGTTTTATATCTCCAACCAGCAGCCAAAGTGACCTTCATCACCCACAAATTTATTTGCACCATTGCTCTGCTTGCTTGACCATTGAATATCCTGATCATCTGTTGCCTTTAGGTTAAATTCCAAAATCTAAAACTTTGTGTTATCTGATCCCTCTGTCTCTCCTATCCTGCTTTTACTCCTGTACCCTCACTCTGCTCTTCAGCTAACATACTTTCTATAATTTCTCAAAAGGAAGAAGGTTGGCAAACTGGCAGTGAAAGAAATAGCTTAGAGGAAAGACAGATAGATGGGATTGCTTTAATCTTTAAACTCTCTCTACTTAAAAATCATCATTGAAAAAAAAAGAAATCATCATGAGCCAAATGAGGAAAGATGATGAACCAGGGGGGAAGGATTCACACAAGCAGGTGGGCAGGGATTCAAATGCACTGCTAATTAGCAAGATCTTCCACATTAGTGAGATAAAAACAAAGATCCTGGGCTGGGAATCAGCACAGGCAGTTCAGCAAATAAATGCTTAAGACAGATAAACACGTGAAACATTGTTTTCCTTACTGAGTCAAGGAAATGAAAGTTTGAACTCAAATATAACATTTTTTGACTGTTGTTTTGGTAAATACAAATCTTTGCCTTTACTGAGTTATAATTTACATGTAGCATAGAGCTGGCTTCCTTCTTCCATTCCGGTGACCACATCCAACTCTGGCTATGGAGTATTTACAGCCTTCCAGAATCGTCTCTCATGCCCCTGCCTAGTTATTACACCCTCACAAGAAGTAACCATCTGCATAGCTTTTTGCCTGTTCTTGAACTGAGTGAAAAAGAAATTTTACACAATGTGCCTTTTCTGTGCCTGTCTTGTTTTGCTCAGCAAAATACCACTTGGTTGAAATTATCAGTAGTTCTTTGGCTATGCCCTTTTTAAAGCTGCTGTGTGGTTCCCTGTTTTAGAAAAGGCCTCGGGGAGTCTCTTCACAGCTCCCGCTGGTGCACACTAAGGTTGTGCAGTCTGGGCCTAGTATGAATAGATCTGCTGCGAATATACTTTGGGGGGACATATACATTCACACCTCATCTGTAAACCTTGGAGTGGATTGCCTGGGTCAGAGTAGGCATGTGTTTAGCTTCGTTTGACAATGCCAGTCTTAAAGTTATTTTGCCAAGAATTGGTATGCAACCCTAATAAGGGAAGCCCGGGGTCTTTCACACACAGTGAGGCTAGAATGCTTCTTCTCTGATTTTCTTGCTTCCTCCCCACCTTCCTTTGTCTCTTCCTTTTATTTCTCCCTCCCTGCCCCTCTCTTCCCATCCTTCCATCTCCCCCTACAACCTTCCCCTCCTTATCCGCTTCCTCCCTCTTCCACACCATTCCAGACCCCCTGCAGCTGGAGTATGCTTCTGACCCGTGCATGCTTGGAAAGGAGTCTGAGGTCTTTGCATCAGCAACTGCCTAATTAGAGGCACAATTTGCGGTCCAGTGAAATCTCCTCCAGCCTAACACGCCCTGAGGAGCCCAGCTCTGACCAGTAATTACCTCCAGCTTCCAGTTAACACAAGGGCAAGAACATGTGTATCAAGAATGATGAGAAAGCCGTCGCACAGGGGCCCTGGACCTGGAATATAAAGCAGGCGGCGGCAGGCACGCTCATTAAGCCAGCCATCCTTTACTCGCTCCCTGACAGCGCGCCTTCTCCAGGCGCTCTCTCACCCAACGGAGATGACTTCGTTTCTGCTTCTGGAGTCAGGTCTCTGTCCGGTATGTATTATTTAAATGGGCGAACAGGCAGAACATGTGGCATGGAACACGATTCTTAATCATAAGGACACTGAGGCATGTAGCATAGTTGGTTGCTACTAATGAAAGGACCCAGGTCTCCAGTTGATTGCATTGCCCAGTGAAGATGCTGGTCTTTCCTCACAATAACACTTCTCTCATTAACAATTCAATATCCGTTTGTTTAATTCTAGCTTCAGCCACAAACTGCACCCGCCAGAGCCAGGCAGTAGGGATTCCATGGTGAGCAAAATAGAAGTGGGTTCTTTGGTGATGAGTCCACAGTGTAGCCATCGATTCATCAAGGAATCATTCCACTATTTAAGCAGTAATGACTTTGTGCTGGGGAGGAATATAGACAGAATGAAGGGGGTAGGAGGGGATATTAGGAGGGTGTTGAAGTAGGGGGGATCAGGAAGGATCTATTAGGGGGTGACATGATAGGAGGGTGGGGGGGGCAATTGACCCAACAGCCAAGAAGGTGGCTTCGTGGTGATGGAAGAAAAAGGACCAGAATCACAATGGGGCAGAAATCACTAATTCCCCTGGTGGCCCCTACTAATGTCACCAGCAGGTGCTGGTTTGGTTTGTCTACATTTTGTGGTTGGATTGTATAAGTACTTTGGACATTTTGCAAATTAGCCCCTTGTCAGATACGTGATGTGTGAATATCTTCTCCCCAGCTGCAGTTTGCCTTCGTGTTTGGGGGTTCTGTAGAGGTGTTATGTTTGCTTTTGACCCCCTGACCATTGGAGCCATGTCCCCACGGGCATCTGTGTAAATGTCCTGTGGTGTGTTGCCCTAGGTTTTCTTCCAAAGTTTTGTGGTTTCCATTCTGATGTACAAATCATGAATTCATTTTGGATGAATTTTTGTGTATGGCGTTAGTGTGGACCCAGTTAAGCTCCCTCTCCTAGGCTGTAAAGGTTTACACGGCTGTCATTTGTTGGAACAGAGGAAAGACAAACGTGACGTCACAGTGAAGGGCCATGGTTTCATTTCATACTCACTCATCCTTTCAAGCAAGCCTTCTTATGATCGCTCTTGTAGAGAAATGGAAACTGAGGCACAGAATAGTTGAGTCAGCTTTACAAGGCTGCCCCCCACCCCAGTGACTGCAGTCGAGTAAATAAAGCTCCCCATGTTTTGCTGTCATGACATCACCCTCTTGGGCTTGCCTCTAGGGCAAATCTATGAACCCAGAGTGTCCACGCCCTGTACCCAGTGACACCCAAAGGCTTCCTAGGGGCCCCTTCTTTCCGAAGGCTTCAATTTGCGGTCCTGACTTGACCTGTCCAGCCAACCTCTGAGGTGTGTCCACCAGTGGAACCAAGAGAAGCCCAGGACGGACTTGAGGAAGGGAGCCCCTGACATGTCCGAGGAAGCTGGCAAAACCCTGTATGCTGTCACCCAGTGAGGGCATCGCTGCGGCAAGCACAGCTGCCCCACACACTTGAGGCTGAAAGCCCAGTTCAGACTACATTCTTCCGCTGAATGAAGAGGATTCTGGTTTCCAGGGTCACAGTGGGTAGATAGTTCATCTCCCTAAAGTCACCCTTGAACTCCGAGGAAAGCCTTTCAGAGAAAGCTGAGGGAAGACCTGCCCTTTCTCGTCCAGGCCCATGCTCCTCAGCTCCCTCTATATACTGCACTGGCCTCTAGTTTCAGCCCCAAAGCCCACTCTTAGGGGGGAACAAGGATTCATTCACTCCCTGTTGGGATAAGTAGGATTCAGCCCCCGACTTGCTGGGTAGGTGACAAGTCAAATAATACACTCTTAGGATTTCCTGATGAGCTTAGGGAAGAATTGAGTCACTTGAGATTTTTCTTTCTTTCTTTACACTTCAATTTTCTAAAAATGACTTGTGGTACTGCCATAATCAGAATGGAAACAATAGAAGTTCTTCCTCCCTCTTTCCCTCTTTCTCTCCCTTTCTACCTTCTCTCCCTCTCTCCCTCCCTCCCCTCCTTCCTTCTCTTCTTTCTTCCTTCCCATTCTTTTTAGCTTTCCTCCTTATTCAAGCTGACATTATCGCAGGGTGCCTTCTGTGAACACAGACTCTCGCACTTCCCACCATACCTCAAACTGCATTTTTGTCTCCTCCATGTAGCTGCCACGGGCAACCGCTATTATTATCACCATCTTTCCTCCTCCTGCACTGTCCAGAGAAACCGGGGCTCTGAAACCTGAGCCCCTCACCTCATATCTGCAAATTGGGCCTGGACTCCAGAACTGAGAGGGAATTTCTCGAGACCACACAGATCTCAATTAGGCCAGGAGGCCAGGAGGAGGGGCAGAGACAACTGGGAGAGAGGGATCTAAGACACTGCAGCGCTCGCTCTGCAATGTGAGTGTTTTGACAAGAGTAATTTAGTTCTAATTACTGACAATAATTATTTCCAGGCCCACTGTGGGAAGCTG
This sequence comes from Scalopus aquaticus, assembly GCA_004024925.1. Lineage (NCBI taxonomy): Eukaryota > Metazoa > Chordata > Mammalia > Eulipotyphla > Talpidae > Scalopus > Scalopus aquaticus. The sequence continues at coordinate 78,364 of PVIJ01006882.1, read as the reverse complement.
TCGAACTTGTAGCTGTAGCAGATTCCAAGGGTCCCCTCTTGGGCTGTGCCTCTGCCATGAAGCAGTTTGGACCCCTGGCAGCTGTCTGGTAAGAAAGGCTGAATGTAGGGCTGAAGGGGAGGGGGGGAGGAGGAATTCAAGGCAGGAGGGAAAGAGCAGCGGGAGATGAGTCTGGTGGCCAGAGCATCGGCCCATGGAAAGAGCACAAGCTGCAGGGCCAGGAGACTCAGTCTGCCTCCAACTTGCTGTGCAAATGTGGACTTCTTTAAACCTCTACTTTCTCATCTATAAAATGGCGATGGCATTGTGCCAATCTCACAGGCTTGACGTGAAGATTGAATGTAAAGTTCTAAAAAAGAGAGACTTTGTTGGATTTTGGTCTCTCGTTACTTTTCTTATCTTCCTTGGGTAATCACACTTCAACCTCCACCTGAGAAACCCCTCCATTCACACTCTCCTCACATGCCTCAGTGGATACCCCTCACCTGGCTGAAGAGACCCCAAGTCAATCAGTGCACAGCTCTGAAGACCTCATGTCCCCACAGGGGAGAGTGTATTTGTGCATCCAGTTACACAAGCCACATGGAAACTAAACACATACCCCAAGGTGAGGCCACTTAAGCAAACTGAAATGTCCAGTTTTTAAATTTTTTTTCAACGTAAGACAACCAGTTATATTCAATGTAGGAAATTTAATTAATTAATGCTCATCAGAAGTTCTCTTGTGGCATGCCTTTGGTTTCAAAAAAATATGAGCACGAATTAATTACTGCTTAACAGATATGTACTTTTAGACACAGCCTTCTGAAATTTGAAGTCCATGGGAGGCATACCTGTAGGGTTGTCTGGGTGGTTAGAAGATGATATCACAACCAATTCCCTTCACAGAAATCCGTGAGTGTTGTGTGGAGATGGAGACTATAGGCCTCCTGACAGGCCGAGGGAATGTTTGAGGATTTAGGGGCATGGCTCAACCAACCTGAAACCACACAGTCTGTCAGGTGAAGTAAGTAATGGTTAGACTGAGGTCATGTTCTGCTGGGATCTCTCCACAAGTTTTCTCATTGAAGTCTCACAAAAAGGTGAACGGTAGACTTATTATCCAAATTTTACAGATGGGAAAACTGAGGCTTGCAGAGATAACTTCCACAAGGTCAACCAGAGAGAGCAGTACAGTCAAGACTGGAAGTTAGGACTCCAGAATTTTAAGGGCATGCATGCCCAACCCCAGGTTTGGCATCCATAGCCAGTTACCTGCACCCTGGATAACAGTTTAGTTGTTTTCTTGCTGGAGTCAGTTGTTCCAGCGTTGTAACTTCTTGATTCACCACCTTGATGACAGTGACTAAGGAAGCGACTTCATGGGGGCTTGGTTCTGCATTATTGTTGGGGTTATTCTTGGAGTCCCACACTGATGGCTACTCTTCCATCCCATCCGAAGAGTTTGAAAGAGCTTAATGCTCTGTTTCAAATAATTACTGCTGAAAGTATCTATTGCTGTCTCTATAACCTGTAACTGACTCTTGATCAGGTCAACTCCCAACCTCACTCATCATAAATGTTTTCTTGCTTCTAAGATAAGGGAAGGAAATAACCCAAGTGAATATTTGGACACAGAGTAGAAATCTTCCCTGGAGGTTATTTTCATTTCTCTTCTTCATGATGTTTCGTTTTCTTACCTTGGAATAGCTAAAACTGAAATGATTGTGAGGCTATTGATTCTACTTCTTCCCTTCTCCACTGTGCTGCAGAATTGCTCACTTTTATTTCAGGAGCAATGATGAATCTTCTTTTGTAGATGCTCTCTAATTATAAATTAGCATTTAGGAAGTCTGTGCATATTTACAAAAGGTTTAGCAAAAAATGTTTCATTAGCTATTCCTTCTGCTAACATATCACATCAGACTCTGGAACGGGACCTCAGACCTCACATAGAGGGGGAGTCTCAAGCTTTGTGGGAACAGAGTAAAGATAATCACATTCTAGAGATCCAAAGATATGTCCAGTCATACCTGCCTTTCCTCCATTCCGGCAAGGAGCATGTTTCCTAGGAGCCCCCAGACCTAGGTTAAGGATTTATATTCACCCCAGTTCTTCTTAATACTATATAGTCATGAACATTTATTTAACCATTCAGTGTCAATGTTGCCTTGAATGTAAATTTAGAACAAAATACCAACTCCAAAAAGTTGTTAGAAGAATTTAAATGGAATGATTCATATCCTTCACTAAGAACAAGCACAAGTAAAAGTAAGTTCTATGTAGGCATTTACTGTTATTATTATTCATTGAGTTTATGAGGTGGATGTTATTCTGCCATTTTACATTTAGGGAATCTGAGGCTCAGAGAAGTAAAGCAAGTTACCTAAAGATCCTGTTGCTACTTCCTGTCTAATAAAATGTCATCTACTTCCCGGGTAAGATTAAAATCTCCCTTCTCCATGAAGCACTCCCTGCAAAACACACACACACACACACACACACACACACACACACACACACACACACATTTTAGATATAACATTTCCTTTCACTATATTTTGTGGTCCTCATTAGACTCAACACATTTTGCTGTATAGAGTTTGCCATAACAAGGATAACTGCATTATCCCCTTTTAGAAATAAGGTGCTATAAGACAGAGACCCACTATTTTAGTGTTTGGATTTGCCCCACTGGTTAGCATAGTGCCTTTCACATAACAATCCTAATAGTCATAACATGTGCCTGTGAATTTTCATCTATAACAAACATTATTATTGAGGTAAAATTAGTTTATAATATAATATATGGTTCAGGTGTACAACCTTATAATAGCATATCTTCATACATTACATTACATTGTGATTGCTTTTCATTTGCATTCCATCATTCAATTCTCACCAACCTTCATTTCAGTAAAGAAAATAAAGCTGAGAGATATGATGTCACAGAATTCATAAAAAGCAGAGTTAGGGCTTGATCCCAAGTCAGACATCAAAGATCAAGATTTTTCTAATACACTACTGTTACTTCAGTTAGAAGTTTTGGTATGAAATGGGATGTAATGGAGTGAAATAGAGCAGAGTAGGGTAAAATGGCATAAAATGGATTGGAAAGATGATGAAAGGGTGAGTCAAGGTGAGGCGAGGACTGAGTGTGCAGGTAGAACATATGCATTATCAGAGTCAGAAAGTAGAAAAGAACAGTACAACTTGACCACATAGCCACAATAAAACCACTCATCCCTTCCTTTACTTTATGGCTGTTACAAGAACGGAATGGAAAAAAAAAAAAACCAACACAATAGAAAATGTTGAGAAAAAAGCAGCACTCCAGAAACATAAAAGAGTGTTAATGTTATCCCAGGGGCAAGGGAGACAGAGCTTCTGGTGGCCTCCCAGTCAAAATGTCCTGATCTGGCACTGCTGACATCAGAATTATAGAGGGTAAGCAGTTGTTCCCTCTCCTCTTAGCAAACACAGTGTCTGAGTCTCCTTCTCTCCATGCAGCTGAGATACATCAGAACAGAAGACAGGACTCACCTACCAGCTCTGGTCAGCCGGAAAGGGCTGTGTCCCCGAGATGAGCTGGAGGCATAGTTCTGGCAGCTCTGTCTTCAGGAGAATAGCATCTGACACCTGACTCCACCTGATTCCCCCAAAATAAAACGACCAGAACCATGTGAATGTGAATGTCCCTATTTTAATAACAGATACTGGTATGTAGTCTTGAAATCACAGACTGGGCTATGTATCCATTGCATATTCAGATATTTCCAGAAGCTGAAGATCTATTTATACAAGGGTCTAAGGAGCACCTGGAGGGCCAATCATTAAACATGTGGTGAGATCAGGGACCCAGGCCACACATTAGTTCCTTCTTTTTATCTCTCATTTATCAAACATGACAAGTAAAAGATTGTCCCTGACTTTAAGGAGCTTCTACAAGACAGACATGTAAATAAATTATTATGTTCTTTGAGCAAAGTACCATGCCACAGGCAAGCATGTGGCTGTGACAACTCAGAGAAGTGTCTAAATCAGATCTGGAGGAGTGAAGGAAGCTTTTCAGAAGAGAGGCTTAGCTGGAATATTGGAGGATAAGAAAGAATCCGCTGGATGATGAAGGAGGAGAAGAACATCTGGGAAAATATTTAATGAACTCAGAGACCGTACTATGTGCTCACTACTCTGCCAGGGATTGGCGGCTCAACAGCGAATGCAATAAACATGGCTGCTGGCTTCATGGTCATTGACACCAATGCTTCTACCACTTAAACTCAGTTGGCATCCCTGATGGGAAAGAAATTTGATAGAGATTTATAGAAACCAGTACCAAGGAAATAGATGAAAGTCAAAGAGCGAGCAGAGTCAAGCCTGATATGGGCACAATCAATGACTTTTAGTTTAAGGAAATAAACCAAAGTCCTAAAGAATGGGTGATGTGATTGGGTAGAAGGTTGGTGCTACAATAGGACTGAGTCAGATGAAATAGCTGTACGTCTGCATCTTTTGGTGGGACCAAAGTTTTATAACTGAATGAGAGAAGGTGATGGAAAGTGAGCCCACAGGTATTTTGATCTTTTTGATACGGACCATTCTGTCAAGTGTATGGTGATAGCTCATTATGGTTTACATTTGCATTTCTATGAAAATTAGTACCAAGGAACACATTTTCATGTACCTATTGGCCACCTATATGTCTTCTTTGGAACTGTCTTTGTTTAGATATTCTGCCCATTTTTTAATCAGTAATCCTTGATTTTGATTGCTGGGACTAGGGTTGAAAATCCAATGCAGAAACCCCAGCAAGATGGAAATGGCCATACATAGCCCCTTTCCCCTAAGATAAGCTTATGGACTTCTAACCCCAACAAGACTTGGGGGTCTGTTCTACTTTAACATCAACGCTGTATTCAGATCTCACCAGCATGGAGTAAGTCTGGCTCCCGTAGGCTAGGTTGAACCCTTAATCTGAATTCTAGGTTGTAGGGAGAGAGGACTAAAAGCTTGCAGTGGGACTTGAAATTGGCCAGGGAGGAGATTAGACTCAGGCAGAGAAACATCAGTGGAGAAGGTGAAAATTAGTTACTTGAGGATCCTGTCCCAGAACTGCTTAGCTCCTACCATAGGCTACTGTCACGGGAGCCCCAATGTCCAGACTAACTTTGAAAACAGTGTCTTAGAATTGGGACTTGAAGCTGATGTGGGGAAAGGGGCAAGACTTAATGTTCAGTCCTCTGAATTTCCAAGTTTGACTCTTTGAATCCTCTTTTTTTTTTTTAAGATTTATTTTATTTTTGCATACAAGCTGGGGTGCAGACCAGAGGTGTGAGGTGGTGAGAGGGCTCACCAGAGACAGAGTGGGGAGCAGAACAGGCATATTGATGGAAATACACTGCTGAGGGGAGCAGCGGGCGAGGCAGGAGAGGTCTGCCACGCCATGTGGGATTCTCCCTGGCCGGGCGTCGAACTTATGCCGCAGCCACCGACAGCTCCACAGCTCTGTGCTTAACCCGTTGCGCCACCAGGGAGGCCCTGAATCTTCTTTTATAGCCCTCAGACATTCTCAAGTGGCCCCAGCAACAAGGAACAGAGAGTGAGGAGAAGATACTAAAGACACCCTCAGCATATGGTACCCCTGGAAATGTGATTAAATCAAAATGGGTTGTCTTCAAACTACTCTTGTGGTCAGCAAGGACACAGGGAAGTGAAGTTACTGACCAATTTGCAACAGTGCTGAGTTCTTCCCTTACCCCCTAGTGTCGGGGCATTTAAAGGAAGCCCTCCCCTAGTCTTCTACTTTAACCATTTTATGGAATGTGGAAGCATTTGAATTGGGGACTCACAGACAATGGGCTTAGCTGTCAGCACTGGGTGCCCCTTTCTTCCTCTCAGTGACCACAGTGTAAACCACTTAGGTTCAAAGGTCTCCTTTTGCTCTTCTAAGCTGTGCCACATTGGGCAGGTTACTTAACCTCTCTGAGCCCTACATTCCCATCTGCAAAAGCAGGAAAGAAATGATTAGCATTGCCCTTGGCACATTATAAAAACTTAATAGATGTTTGCTAATACATTTTTTCTAGTTTTACTGGGCTATAATTGACAAATAAAAATGATATAAATCTAGGATGCACAATGTCCTTTGTTAATATATGTATATATACTAAATATACATACATGTATATATAATCACTGTGAAGTAATTAACATCATCAAGCGAATTAGCATATCCATTATTTTAAAGATGGAACGTGCTGTTGAAATAACTCCCAATTGCCACCAATTCAAGATTTTCACTCTCCCCAGATCTGCTGAGTTAGTAGTGGGGGTGAGGGGAGGGGGTGGGCACGAAGCATCACACCCTCCTCACCAGTAGAAATCTGGCAATCAGCACCTCCTAAGGCTGCAGCCACGTACCACAGCAGTCAGAGGGGTGTGTGGGACCCTCAGGAGCTCACGGCTCAGAGGGAAGGACAGACATGGGGACGGCACCTGGAGGCTGATCTGAAGCCAGAACTGGATCTGGGAGCAGGGCCTGCTGTGAGCTCACTGTCCCAACAAGTTCTGGGACTCCTCTTTTGAGAAAGTTTTCAAATAGCAAAAAAAGGGAGGGGAGAAGAGAGAGACAGCATTATTTTTCTGACTTTAAAAGCAGTGACCTTTTAATCCATCTTTCCAAAGAGAAAATGGTTTGTGCCTTACAATTTCTTTGGAGTCAATGATCCTGAATACATTCCTTGAAACAGACTCTCATAAATCTATATACAGACAACTTAAAAAGATAATGAAGCACGCTGATTCTGAGAACCAGCAGTCCTCGACAATTACAAAACCCAAAACGCATTAATCTCAAAGTCTTTTCTTTTTGGACCCAAAGCCCTTTCCTCCCCTTCTCACTCGCTCTCAAAATAATTCAATCAAAACAATATTCCCTGAGCATATTTTCTCTTTCAGTTCTAAGAAAACCTCCAGAGAATTCAAAATAAATAAAAGAGGGGCCCTATTGTCAAAGAACTTAGACCAGGGGCAATGTCACTTCAATCACTTAACCCCTACCATTGTCAGGGCTAGAACAATGACCCAGACAGACATAGTCCTTGGTCAAAGGGAGGTTAAAATTGAAAAAGCTATTGAAAATAGGTAATGAGAAAACCCAAACAAACTCTGGGACCTGGATAAGGGGCGGGGGCTGGAAGCAGCTGGAAGCAGCTGGAAGCTTCCACCAGCGTGACTTGCTCTGTGTGTCAGCATTATGAAGGGTGTTCTGTGTGTAGAGAGCATCTAATTCCAGAAGCCGGGGGTAGAGATTATGCCAAAGTGTTAGAAAATTAACTGGGTGATCCAAAGTCACATAAAAACTCTGATGCCAGGACCAAGATTTGTACCTGTTCTGATTGCAGGTGTGAGTTCTCTCAAGGTGGTAGAAGCTCTACCTGCTTCGGGTGCTGGGTCCAGGGCTCATAGAATTGACCAACTCCCAAATTTGTAGTGTCTGCTAAGGAAATTCCTCCTTTGATCCCGAGGTTTGCTGAAATGAACGTGACTGATCATGACTGAACATGTGAGTTGTTCTCTCCTTGTCTCAGGACAAAGTATCCTGCCTTGGAGACTTTGATCTAAGCTCACCTTTGAATGGGATGGAACATTCTTCCTTCCCTTGATTGTTTCTGGAAGAGCCAGTTTTCATTTCTTTGGGCTGTTGTAATAAATTGCCACAAACTCAATGTCTTAAAATGTGTTGTCTCCTCGTTCTGGAGGCTCAGAGTCCAAACCAAGACACCACCAGGCAAGCGGTGGACATAACCGGGGGTTTCCTCCTGTTCATCCCACGGAGAGGTTCACATTCCTTGCCCTGCCCCAGACTATTTCCTAGGGAAGCAGGCAGGTACTAATTGCTATTCTGAATCTCTCATATTTGTGAAAAGTTGACAAGAATCAAACATTTCTTAATCAAAAAAAGAATATCATTAGGCCCACACTCCCTCTGAAGTTCCTAAGGGAGACTCCTTGCCTTTTCCAACCTTCTGTGGCTCCTGGCATCTCTTGGTTTGTGACACGACTCCAATCTCTGCCTCTGTCTTCACAAAGCCTCTTCCCTGTGTCTTTATGACTTTCTTCTTTTTCTAAGAGCACCAGTTATCGGATGTGGTGCTTACCTCAAATCCAAATCCAGGACGGTCTCACCTTGAAATCCTTAACTTTATTGTACCTGCAACGACCTTATTTCTAAGTAAGGTCATTTTCATTTAGGTTCTGGATGGACAGGAAATTCTGGAAGATACAATCCCACCCCACTATTAGAGCCTAGCATCTATTCCTGTGTTTTATAAAGACAGCTAAATGTTGGTGAACTCAAAGCATTTTGCCAAAGCATCATCATAGGGTATGAGAAAAAAAGTGGAGCGGACTTGGTCTCCATGGGCCCGACACATTTTATGTGAGTCACAGTAGCAACGAAATGGAATCTGGGCTTGAGACATGACTGTTAACATCAGCCTCATCATTTACCAACGGTGTGACTTGGGGTAATTTATTTAACATCTCCAGAGGCTCCATTTCTCAGATAAGGAAATGGAGCTTTAGAAATCGCTAGCCACACACAAAAGACTTTTGCTATCTCTTCAATAGTATGAATTATTGCTTCAGGGCCTCCCTGGTGGCACAACAGGTTAAATCACAGCTTATGAAGCTATGGGCAGCCACTGCAGCGCGAGTTTGATCCCCGGCCAGGGAGCTTCCCACATGGCACAGCAGACCTCTCCTGTCTCCCCACTGCTCCCCTCAGCAGTGTATTTCAGTCAATCTGCCTGCTCTGCTCTCCACTGTCTCTAGTAAATCCTCTCACCACCCCACACCTCTTGCCTACACCCCAGTTCTTATATGCATAAATAAATAAATCCTTAAAAAATAAATAGATTGCTTCGAAGTAGCTGGTCAGCCAAAGGTTAATTATATGTCAAGGTCACCTTTCATGGAGCTGGTGCCCTGTGACAAGCGCTTGCTGGAGGAATGTGTGTCAGCCCAGGCTGAGTTGGTTAAGAAGTGGTGAGACCTCCACCCTTGTCCCTATGTGCAGACTGATGACAAAGATGCTGAGGGCCTAGGAGAGGGTGGAGTCTCAAGATGGGAAACCTGAGTCCCTAAATCCTCACATGCAAGACCACCCAATAATCAGGAACACAAATGTCCAACTGTGAAGTGAGTAAGAAATAAGCATCTATTACATCATCACTTAGATTTGGGGCTTTTTGTTAGATCATATATGACCCTAAGTAATATCCTCCCCAAAATCATGGAATGGGAAGGTGAAGATACAACTGAAACCTTCCTGCAGACCCCATGCTCCCCCATTATACGTCCCTGCTCCAGGATATGAAAGGGAGTGGGACCTGGACTTGGTTCCGAATCTCCAACCCAGAATCAAGATGAGCATTTGGGTGGACTCTCTCAAAAAATTTGAGTTTGATGGATGGGATGCAGGAAAGCTGGTGCTGGGGGTGAGGAGGAGGGCCATGTCGGAAAAGTCGATGGGTGAAAGAGGGTTGAGAGACGTTCAGGGCTGAATTTGGAAGGAAACTGTCATGTAGGTGGGCAGTTCGTTGGGTTCTGCAAAGGGAGGCGTCTTTGAGATGCCACGTAATCACACTCAGATTTACAGTCATCTTCAGTTTCCATGCAGCTCAACCCCAAACAGAACAACTTCTCAAAGATGCTTTATTGTGCTTTTAATAAACCGAGGCTTTCTCTTCTTTTCTTGCCCCAGAAATGTATGGGCCTAACGAAAAGAAAAAAATCTCTAACTACAAATTCAAACATTAGATATTAAAAGTCAACTGTTAGAGTTAAAAAATAAAATAAAAGGAACGTTTCTTGTATAGCACATTCCTTTGAAAGCCTTTGTATTTCCCATTATTGAAGTGATGGTATTTTATGCAGTCAAACATAAGAAATTTGAAGCCATTGTAGAATATCGAGAGGAAGTTTGCAGATGGAATTTTCTGGTGAGATTAAAGGAATGTTTGAGCAAATGCTTAGCATTTTATTATACATAAGCGATCCCATAAGAGCTGGGACTTTATGGGGGCGGTGGGGAGAGGCCTTGCTTGCTGCATTTAGCGCCTAGTGTCATTCTTAGTTGCGTATGTTTGGTGCTCAGGTTTTGAAGCCTGATGGACAAAATGCTCAGGAATTCATCCATCATAAGGTTTTAATCTTTGGAACCCAACAAATACTCAGATCCAGCCAACCTGGTCTTGGCTCAAGGGAGAGATACTTGCAAGGACAAAGACAAATGTTAATGGCTGCAATTTTATTATTAGTTGGGCTTGTACCCAAAATGACATGCAGAATTCTCTGTTCAACTTGCCTGGAGACTGAAGCGGTATTCCTCTAAAACCTAGGAGAGAGAGCTCTGCCCCAACACATAGGCCAAAACCTCACATTCAGCAGGAGACACACTTCAATCTGAGAGAGAAAGAGAAAAGGAGAGGAAGATCCAGGGAAATGTGAGAAAGAGGCTTGGGAAACTACGATGTTTGTAGAGTTGGCCTGCCCACTGGTACCACAAGCTTGGTCAGATTTCTAGAACTTACCTGTTAGATGAAGAACTCATGAGTGAGGTGGAGGGAAGGCAAAATGGAGGTGAAGGATAGAATCAAACCATCTCGGTGCACCCTGCCCTGAAAGCCTTCCTCTCTTGAAACAAAACCCTCCCTCTGCCCATGTGTGTGTCTTGGGGAAAGTCACCGGCCTTCCTCAGCCGTCCTGACCTTCCTCAGCTGATTAATACCTGACGTCTCTAAAGCAACACCTGGATTCTGCACAGGTGGCACCTTTCCTACTTTGGATGGAAACAGTCTCCAGAGATTGGGGGGGGGGGGGGGGGGGCATGAGGAAGGAATACGCAGAAGGTAGAGCTCAGGTAGCCTCAGCTGAGAAAGGAGGATGGTGAGGATGGTGAGGTGGGAAGGGAGAGGCCTGAGAGGGATTCAGGAGGAAGAGGACAAGACCGGAACAAGTCCAGGGACTGTTGGATCAGAAGAAGTAAGAGCCCCTCATAGAGGTCCCAGGAGACCTGCAGCCTGGTCAGGCAGCCAACGGTCTTTGTCCCTCTGATTAAGAAGTTGATTAGTTCCAAAGACTGAGGTAAGCCAGGCCTGCTTTGGGGACTAAATAGCCTATTGCTGCAGGGGATGAAAGGAACAGGGGAGGGGGCCAGGGGCCAGGCAGGTTATTACAGATTCCAGGTGCCAATCTACAATGGAAGCAGAGTCTGGCAATCAGAGGCCAAAGAACTGCCAACACTTTTGACAATTGTTGGTTGATTAATTGTTCTGAGGTGGCATCGCACAGCAGGAAATACTCCTAGGAGGTTCACAGAGGACTCAGGTATTCTGATGACCACAGCGGCATGATGAATGACTGAATAACTCTATCAAGGGTAATGGGGAGACAGCTGTGAAGGGAACTGGGCTACCCTATTGTTCTGGCAGAAAAATGTCTAGGACTCAGAGCTCAGCAGTTCCTCTTCCGGGCCCTGATACCTACTCTAGACATTTATTTGAGGTCATTTTTGTTCAGAGCTCTCTGCCCTACTAGGGAAACCAGGGAGAGCTGGGCTTTTGTGGGTCTTGCAAAGACTGGGCGAGGGCAAACTTTTCACAGAACTTTTAAGTGAAGGTTAGAGAGAGCAATAACTATTGCTTCTATCTACTGGACATTTCCAATTTTCAAAACACCACAAGAGTGCTTTCTAAGGGTTTTCATACTTCATCCACCTAAGAACCTGATTCAAAACAAGTGGGACACCCATTGGGTTGGTGAAGGAGCAGAGGGTGACTTGTGTTAAATAACATGCCTATGAACCCACAGCTGGTCGGGCAGCCCATCTGGAGCTCACTCCTATGCCCACACCATGAGCCACAGTGCCACACCTCAGTGGCCTCAGCCCCCGATGAAAATCTGTCTTGTTGCCATTTCCAAAAGGTTGCATTCGGCTGCAAGTAAGAGATGGCTTGACTGGGAGTAGCTTAAAGCATAGAATAATTACTGATCACTTAATAAAGGTAGCCCCTGGTCAGTGGAAGGCCTCTGGCCAAAGCCTCTGCAGTGTTTTTGAACTTTTCCACTCGGGCAAGAAAAATAGTCATGGCAGCAAGTATCACATCCAACCACCCCATTTCTCTGCTCCCCTTTACAGTGAGACTTTCTTAAAGAATTTTCCAGTCCTTGCTTCTCCTTCATCTCCTTTTTGTATTCTCTTTTTTTTTTCAACACCTGCTGAAATTTCTTCCCAGCCTACTCTGTTCTAGTCATTCAAATTACCTTTTTCATTTTTCCAACATGACAATCATACCACCCCTTGAAGGACTTTGTCCTCTGCCTGGAATTCTCTTGTACCATGTATCTGCTCCCTCATTTCCTTTTATCATTATTGGCCTGAAGATAGAGGTCTTCTCTGGTCACACATAAAGTAGTATCCTCTCTACCCATCCTGCCCAAATGGATTTTTTTTCATGGTGCTTCTCACCATTTGACATAATCTAGATGGACTTTTTAGACTAGTTTATTGTCTACCTTTCTCCATTAGGGATTGTTTGGTCCTGCTCACAATCTTTTAGTTCCCGGCACATAGCAGAGCTTCAATAAATATCTTTCAAATGGATGAATTACAAAGCACAAGTAGGAAGAAAGAAGGAGAGCTACAGTAAAGACCCTCCAACTATCACAGGTTATCTTTTATCAGGTAAGTAGCCAGCAAATTTCCCCTATCATCTAATTGTCAAAAATGGATCTTAGGACTACTTCTGGGGTAATCTTGGTCAAAAAGGAATTCCATTGTCATAGCTAGTTTAGCCCAATCATCATTCATTCTGAGATATCTCCCTGGTGCCTGAACAAAATTGGATTCTATTTGCAGAAAGAGCTGTGGGTGCAAACAAGATTCCTATTAGCAGGTAGTTGGTAGAACCTGGAATAAAGACCTCTTCATTATAAGACAAGCTCAAAGTAAAGCTTCTTCTCTCACAGAGCACACAGTGTGGAGGCAGAGGCAGCTAAGAAGGCTATGTGAATTGTCTGAAACCCCATAGTCAGAGAGTAGTGAAGTCCTAATTCTAAATAGTATTGTCCTGATCCATTGTCCAGCTGTCTGAAGTCTGTGGCCTCAGTCGGTTTGTGTCTGTGAATGTCATTCCACAATTTACAAAAAAGGGATGCCGCGGCCATTGGGGGCAATGTAAGGACTTCAACATACAAAGGACTAAGATTTGCAAATTACAGAATTACTCTATTAAAGATTGATTTTTTTGCCATGTAGGACTGTCTTATTCTTTGAATAGAGAAACTCTCCCTCCTTCTGAGACTTCTGTCTTTCTAGAGAATCTATGAAATATGTAAAATTATAAAATTCCTGGACTTGAAGTCCGGACATTTTAGTTTAATGCCAGCTCTTCCTGGGTGGTTTCAGGTAAGTCACGACAACTCTCTGAACCTAAGAGTTTTCACTGTAAAACAGTGCTACAGCTACCTATGTCATCAGAAGATTGTGATGAGTACATAAGAAGAAAATATATATACAAATATGGTAAAATAAATGAACAATGATATAACAATGCATCTTTAATGTCCATAGTACCCCACCTATTATAAGCCTTTGGAGAAAGGGCTAGGTAACATTGAGTTTTTCCTTATCACTTCCCTCTATATCCTGTGGCCTAAGGAGTGAAGTCCCTGATCCTTCTGAGAATGGGAATAAAGCATTCCTCCGGGATATCAGATACCTTTCATTAGTCGAGGTAGGAGAAGGCATTTTCCAAATGCTGGATATATTCCAAGTTGGGGAGGAAGAGCTAGATGCCAGGGTAGAATCATGAGCTGAAAGCTTACAGCTTCTTTTAAATAAGCAGAATTCCTCACCCAGAAGCCCCAAATCCATATGGGGCCCTATGTCTGGCATCTAATTGGAAGCATCCTTATCTGCCTTTCCCAGCTCCTGGCTTTGACTCAGGACAAGTCCCAGCTGTTTTAAATAGCAGTGAGGGTTTTGTTGGTCCATCTGAAGGGACATCCACAAGTTCATACCCCAAAATGTTTAATAAACATTTTTGTGTCGGGCACGACTCTAAGTTCTGGGGATAAAGCTGTGACTAATACAAAGTCCTTGTTTTGATGAAACTTATATGTAATAAATTTTACAACAATTAAGTCAATAGAGCAACTTCAGTTCCACATAAGTACCATGAAAAAGATGAAATAGGGTGATGTGGTAAGGGGCCAAGTGAAGGAACAGGACAATATTAGGAAGAAAGTTTAGGGAAAATTTTGAATAAGGCACATATGAGCAGAAATAAGAAGAATGTGGTGGGTTTCATTACTATTCTTCCTAAATACAGGTAGTCTTCACTGTTGTACAGTGGGATTAGACCCCTAAAATGATCACACAATCTGGACAAAGCAATCCTAACAACTGGGAAAATGATAATCATTCCATGACCTTGAAAACTGAAATAAGTCAGAAGGAGAAAGATAAATACCAGATGGTATCACGAATATGTGACGTGTAGAGAAACCAAACTGAAGGTCAGATAAAGACAAGCTTAAAAACTACCCCTCAAAAGCTGACTATAGAACTGAAGCATCCAGAGAGGGTAGGGGGTGGCGAAAGGGTAAGAACAACGAGTGAAGAAAGCTCAGTGGATTATGGGGTGCTCAGTGGATAAGCGGTGATTTGGTGGCAGGTGCACTATGGTGGTGATGCCTGATGGGGAATCCTAATGTTACCTCAATTTAAAAAAAACAGTAAATAGGGCCTCCCTGGTGGTGCAACGGGTGGGCACAGCACTATGGAGCTGTCAGCAGCTGTGGCGCCCAAGTTCCATGCCCAGAAGGGGGGATTCCCACATCCTAGGCAGGATTCTCTCCTGCCTAGCCCGCTGCTCCCCTCAGCAGTGTATTTCAGTTGATATGCCTGTTCTGCTCCCCACTCTGTCTCTGGTGAACCCTCTCACCACCACACACCTTCTCCCCAGCTTGTATGCATAAATAAATCTTAAAAAAATAGTAGTTATTTATAAAGTGTTAAAAATTATTTACTATAAATATAATAAATAAAGAGATGAGAAAATAATAAAGACAATACAATACTGTTATTTCCTCTCCTAAGTATACCCTCTGAATGGCAGGGCTTTGTTTCTGCCTGTTCCCTTTAGATTTACTGAGAACAGTGTGAGTGGCATGTGGGTGGAAGGGACACGTTACTTCAAAGCTATAGAGGTAGCTCCTGGTTCAGGGGTCTCTCTTTTCAGTCCCAATAGGGGTAGCTGCTCCATAAGCTGGCAAAGCAAGATGAGGTAGAACAGAGCTTCAGACACTCCCAAGATAGTGAATGAGACTCAGGTTCCAAGCCAACAGTTCTTAAACTTCAAGGTACATCAAAAACATCCAGAGGGTTTGGCAAAGCGAGATTTGATGGGCCCCTTCCCTAGAGTTTCTTAGTCAGCAGATCTAGAATGGAGACCAAGAATCTGAATTTCTACCATGTTCCCAGTTGGTACTGATACTGCCGGTCCAAATACCACACTTTGAGAATCACTGTTCTAAGCCACTATTTCTAAGAGATATAGGGGTTCAATTGTTATCACAGCAAAACAGCCCACACTGACTAGTACAGAGAATAAGCCTATTGCATGCAAATACAGAAAAAGAGCAGAAGGCACTTAGAACTTTGGAGTTAAAACCTCCCAACTACTTACCATGTGTCAGACATGCTGCGAAGATTCCTGAAGATGAGTGAGTTTCTGCTCTGAAGAAGTTTACACCCTTTGAAATGTTTATCTAGATAAAATATTTTAAATGGCTCCCTAATTACTTCCATTACCCAACAAAGTGGCACTTATGATTCCTCTCAGTGACTTTTCACTGAATTAATATGGACTAATTTGAGTATTTCTTCTAGAAATTTAAAATTTGGTTAGAAGTATTCTAGGTAAGCCTGACCTATAAATGCAGATGATGTTAATTCAAGATTATATTGTACATCCATGGATAGCTTAGCATGTGTTATGAAGAGCAAGAAAAGACATCCTTAAGAATAGTATAAATCATTGTTCAAAGAAAAAGTAAACATATGAGCGAGTGAGATTGTCCTGATGTCACTCTATTTTCTGGTTCCAATTTCTCCCTGAGACATGATTGCTTTCTTCTCCTTGGGTGACATGAGACACTTCGGTATTTTTATAATGAAGTCCCCTGAGCCCTTCATTATCTTTTTTTTTCCTTTTGGCAATCTCCAGTGGATAAACATAGTGTTCTTCCAAAGAATTACAAGAATGGAGTATTTAAACAAAGACATGCAGTCTACTGTGAGAAGTGGACTGGTAGTAGTCTATTGATGTTGCTGAATGATTTTGATGAGTTTGATCATCTTAACAACTCTCACAAACACATTATCCTTATGCTATAAGATTGCAAGCTACATGTAATTATATGCTCCTTTGGCAGTATTTAAATAGATAACAACTCACTAAGATCTCATCCCAGCTAAGCACCCACTGCCTTTTAGACAAGATGCATTATAGGGAATAGTGGGAGGTGGGATGTTTATGTTCATAGCCAAGGAGGAGAAATTTTTAGGAAAAAAAAAAGCTTTACCAGTTTCACCCTAATTGCAACCCCATATCTAGAAAGATTCCCCCCACATGGGTGTGGTAAACAGTGACAGACCTACTTCCTGCACCAAAGTGACATTATCTGCAGCTGGAAAAACTTGTTCTCATTTTCAAAATGAGCCCTATGAAGGGCACACACTACCAGTCGCATGATCAGACATAATTGATTTCTAGGCACATTCATTCCTTCCTTTATTCACCCATCCTTCCATCTATTCGGTCATCCATTCATTTACCAATTAAAATCTAATAATCACCTCTCCTGAGTCAGACTTCATGTTATAGTTATACAGACACTGTAGATATAAACATAAAGATGATACAAATCCTGCCTTTCAGGAGGCTTCAGTCTTATAGCAGTTAAGGGTATTGAAGTGAAGAAACTTTGGAGTTTCTTAGCTTTTAAATTGACTTGTTCATCATGAATTGTTTTTTTTTTAAGATTTATTTATTTATGCATACAAGCTGGGGTAAAGGCCAGAGGCATGGGGCAGTGAGAGGGGTCACCAGAGACAGAAAGGGGAGCAGAACAGGCAGATCAACCGAAATACACTGCTGAGGGGAGCAGTGGGCGAGGCAGAAGAGGTCTGCTATGCCATGTGGGAATCTTCCGGACTGGGCGTCGAATTCATGTCACCACTGCTGACAGCTCCACAGCACAGCGCTTAACTGCTGCGCCACCAGGGAGGTCCCCATCATAAATTGTTTTAAATGTCCATAGAGGTAATGCATGTAAATTAAAGACTTAGAACAGCCTGGTATTCTGATAAATATTTGCATGAGACATATTTTTTTTCATCCTGTTATGTTTATCCTACCTGCAAGTTTATATTTAAAGTGTTTTCTGGTAAGCAACATATATTCAGGTATTCCTTTTTTATCTAATCTTATTACCTCTGTAGTGTTGTGTCATTTTGAATTAATGTAATTATCAATATGGCTGAGTTTTAAATTACCATATTGCACATTTGCTTTCTTTTTAATTCCATCTGTTCTTTGTTCCTTTTTCCCTCATTCCCTTCCTTCTTTTGAATTAATTGAGTATATTTTAGTGTTTCATTTTGTCTCCACTATTGGCTTATTCATTTTACTTCTTTCATTTTTGAATGTGTGGTTGTTCAAGTTTGCAATATCCAACTTAATTAATCACAATCTACCTTCTAACAGTATGGATAGAATTTATTAACAGTGTTCGCCTTTCCCACCCTCGTGCTATTGTTATCTTATTTTCTTCTACATGTATTACAAACCCCTTACCAGTATTTACTGTATGCACACAAGCAGGGGTGTAGGCCAGAGGTGTGGGATGATGAGAGGATTCACCAGAGAAAGAGTGGGGATCAGAACAGGCAGATCGACTGAAGTACACTGCTGAGGGGAGCAGCAGGTGAGGCAGGAGAGGTATGCTGTGCAATGTGGGAATGTCCCTGGCCAGGTATCGAACTCATGCTGCAGTGTCTCTGGATAGCTTCATAGTGCTGCGCTTAACCCATTGTGCCACAAGGCAGGCCCAGTCAATTAACTCAACATCTGAAAATCAATTAATGTAATCCATCACATCAACAAAAAGAAAAATAAAAACCATATTATCATATCAATAGATGCTAAGAAAGCATTTGACAAAGTGCAACATCCATTTATGATAAAGGCCCTTGAAATACTTGGAAAGAAGAAACATTCCTTAACATAATAAAAGCCATATACGACAAACCCACAGCCAATATTATCCTCAATGGTGAGAAGCTGAAAGCCTTTCCCCTAAAATCATGAACAAGACAAGGATGTCCACTCTCACCATTGCTTTTCAATATAACACTTGAAGTCCTAGCGAGAGCAATAAGACAAGAGAAAGACATACAAGGAATCCAAAGAGAGAAAGAAGACATTAAACTGTCACTATTTGCAGATGATATGATTATATACATAGAGAATCCCAAAAACTCCATAGAAAAACTACTCAAAACTATACACCAATTCAGTAATGTAGCAGGATACAAAAATCAATGCACAAAAATCAGTAGCCTTTCTATATGCAAACACTCAGTCTGAAGAAGAAGAAATTAAAAGAATTATCCCCTTCAAAATCGAAACCAAAAAAATCAAATACCTGGGAATAAACCTAACAAAAGAAGTAAAGAACTTATACAAAGAAAACTACAAGACGCTGTTAAAAGAAATAAAGGAAGACACAAAAAGATGGAAAGACATCCCCTGCTCATGGATTGGAAGAATCAACATCATCAAAATGGCCATCCTACCAAAAGCAATCTACAGATTCAATGCGATTCCGATAAAAATCTCAATGACATTCTTCAACGAAATAGTACGGATATTGAAGGAATTCATATGGAACCACAAAAACCTCCAATAGCTAAAGCTATCCTGACTAAAAAGAAGATGAATGGAGGGATTACACTCCCTGATTTCAAACTATACTACAAAGCTATAATAATTAAAACAGCATGGTACTGGAGCAAAAACAGACACACGGACCAATGGAACCGAATAGAAAACCCAGAAATAAATCCACATATTTATGGACAACTAATCTTCGACAGAGGAGCAAAGAATATGCAATGGAACAAGATTAGTTTGTTCAATAAATGGTGTTGGGAGAACTGGACTGCTAAATGCAAAAAAAAAATGAAGCTAGACCACTACCTCACACCATGCACAAAAACCAACTCAAAATGGATAAAAGACCTGGAGATAAGACCTCAAACCATAAGGTTTATAGAAGAAAAAATAGGCAAAACTCTACATGACATACATTTCAGCAAAATCTTTAAAACCACTTCCCCCATGGCGAAGGAAGTAAAAGAAAAGATAAACAGCTGGGACTACATCAAACTAAAAAGCTTCTGTACAGCAAAAGAGACAATAATTAAAACAAACAGACACCCTACTAATTGGGAGAAGATCTTTGCACACAATACAACCGATAAAGAACTGATAACAAAAATCTACAAAGAGCTCACACAACTCAACAACAAAAAAAAAGTCAACAATCCAGTCAAAAAATGGGCAGAAGAGTTAAAAAGACACTTCTCCAAAGAAGAAAAGCAAATGGCCAACAGGTATATGAAAAAATGTTCAACGTCACTTATAATCAGGGAAATGCAAATTAAAACCACAATGAGATACCACCTCATGCCAGTGAGAATGGCGCACATTAATAAAACAGGCAACAACAAATGTTGGCGAGGATGTGGAGAAAAAGGAACTCTCCTACACTGCTGGTGGGAATGCAAATTGATCCAACCACTATGGAAAGCTCTTTGGCGTTTCCTCAAACGGCTAGAAATGGAACTTCCATATGACCCAGCAATTACACTACTGGGAATATACCCAAAAGACACAAAAACACTAATCCGAAAGGATACATGCACCCGCATGTTTATTGCAGCACTGTTTACAATAGCTAAGGTATAGAAACAACCCAGATGCCCAGAAATAGATGACTGGATCAAGAAGATGTGATACATATACACAATGGAATACTATTCAGCATTCAAGAAAGACCAACACATGCAATTCACAGCAACATGGATGGACCTAGAGGGGATCATGATCAGTGAAATAAGCCAGAAAGAAAGAGAAAACTATCGAATGGTTTCACTTATAACAGGAATATAGGGGCGCCAAATAAGAAAGCGACATTCAGCAGGGTAGGAGGGGAGGGGTAGGGCTCAAGATGGGGGAAGAGGGAAGCACGGAGGACTATGGTGATGGCTCCACGGGTGAACAGGTGGTGGGTAACTTATTGGGAACACACAATAATGTAAAAGATATGAATAACAAAAATAAATAAAATATCTATTAAAAAAATAAAGTGATTTAAAATGAGAAAAAAAGTGTATGATATTTATTGCAATGTTTACTACTTCTGTTGATTATTCTTTTTGTAATTTGAAATTTCTGATATCATTCTTTTGCTCAAAGAGCTTAGCATTTATTGTAATGCAGCTTGTTTATATATTTTCTGCCTTTATTTTTCTAAAAAGATAATTTTCTACCCTCCTTTTTGAAAAGTTTTTTCACTAATAACTTTCAGTTCATTTCTTTAAATATGTCACTCCAATGTCTTTTGGCTTGTATACATTTTGATGAGAAGTCTGCTGTCATTGCTAGATTTGCCCCTCTGCATGCTATATGTCTTTCTTTTGCTTTGATTGCTTCCATTATCTCTTTATTACTGGTTTCAGAAATTTAACTATGATATGTATTTTTTATTTTCTTTATGTTTAACTTATTGAGAATTTGTTGGATTGTTTTGGTCCTTAGAGCACAGAGTTTTCATCAAATGTGGCTTTCTTTAGCCATTATTCCTTTAAATACTTTTCCTGATTTCCCCTTCCTTATGAAATTCTAAATACACATGTTAGATTGCTTGACATTCATCACAGGACATGACATATTTCACTGCAGTCTGTTATAAAAGATGTGAGTTCTCTAGCCTGTGATCCAACCCTTCCTGGGCCTCTCCAAGCTATTTCTGTGAAACCTGGGAGTCAAGAGAAACCATAGCAAATCTTAAGCTCATGCTGGCTGCTGTGCTGTGAGTAATCATGGTCTTCTGTCTCTGGCTCAGGTTTCTTGTTTTCTGCCAGCCTCTAGGAAACTGTGGTAGCAAGTAAAATTACAGATACCTCACAATTCTTCAAAGACTCCATGTCATTCTTTACAACATACAATTTAGGCCAATCATGATAATTCTATCCACTTTGACAGACCCATTCAGATATGGATATGAGGTCTGATTTCTAATAAAGGAGAAGGATGAGGAAGCAGGTGCTGTTAGGGGAAACAGAAAAGAAAGTGGAGAGAACACAGGCTCTGATCCCCATTTTTCTACTGAACGTGTTTGAATGAGTACCCAATTATTATCATCTCAAAATTCAGTACAAAAATGCTGAAAATAGCAGAGCAGAAAGGTAGAAATAACCTGGGACCTTGATCCCATGGTTGCTACTAAATCAACTAAACCACAAGTCCTTATTGTTTTTACCAGCATAAATCAGAATTTCTGTTATTCACAATGATTATCAGCTTACAGAAAAATATAATCAAAGAAGATAAAGATTCTATGAGAGAGACACAAAAATAGAAGTATAGAGAGAGCAAAACAGAAAGCCAGAGAAGAATCAGAAAAAAAAAATACATATTCAAAAGATGCATTCTGAAGCCCTGATGTGGACCACAAAACTTTTCCAACTCAAAACAGCACAGACAATCCAGACAGAAGAGACAGCACTACACATGAAAGCTTGGGGGTAAAAAACAAATTGGTCACCAAATATATCTGTTTTTCTGGGAAGTTGGAAGAGTTCATCCCACACTTGCAGCTTCTCAGTTCTTTATATTAATGGTTATTGTTAGTTTATTTAATTGTTTATGTTGGTGCTCTTGTTAAAGTAACAAAAGAACTTAAGTAAAAGAGAGAAATTGTAAGTTGAGAGAACTCTGGGCCCATATCAAATCAAACACTTTCTCAGTTTGTCTTCTAAAACATCCTTGGTGACAACCGTCCAAGACTCTGGAGAGAAGAAAAAACACCAGTGTCACCTATGCTCTTACTGCAGCCACTTTGCTACCTCTCACCTCTCACAGTTTCCTCTCATCCTGTCCTTTCTCCTAATTTATCACTTCTCAGCTCTCCACAGTCCCTTATTCATCACTTTGTCCTCAATCTTAGCCCCAGGGCTGACTCTGGATTAATTAACTCTGTGGTGTTTTATGGAATACAAATTAAGCCTTCTCAATTACTGTGCTTGGACTTGTAACAGTGTTTAACAAGTAATTTTAAGCAGTCATTAACTGTTAGGTGCATGGATGGATGGATGGATGGATGGATGGATGGATGATGGTAGTATAATATAGTTATTAAATTTATGAACTTGGGAATCAGCCAGAACTGAGCTGGCATTTCAGATCCAACACTTATTAACTCATTATCACAGACAAATGGTGAACATTTTTCCACACCAGTTTTCTCATCTGAAAAATATTATGCACCTCATGGAGTAACTTCTCTAAAAATCATTATACGAAATTTAAACAGTAATAAAAAAAATTCCCCAAACAGCAAAAGTACAGAACCAAATGGCTTTACAAGTGGTTTCTATCAAACTTCCAAAGAACAAATTATACTTATTCTTCTCAAATTCTTCCCCCAAATTAAAGAAGTAGAAATACTTCCAAACATTTTAGGAAGTCAACATTACTCTGAAAGCCAGAATCACACAAAATTGTCACAACAAAAGAAAATTACAGACCAACATCTCAAAAGAATACAGATGCAAAACTTCTTAACAAAATACTAGCAAACCAAAGTTAACAATACTTCAAATGTATAAGATCAATAGATACAGAGAAACCATTTGGCCAGATTTAGCAACCACTCATGATAAACATCCTTAATAACACAGTATTAGGAGGAACATACAGCTCAACATAATAAAGACCATATGCTATAAACCCAGAGCTAGTATACTCAAAGGTAAAAAACTGAAAACTTTTCCTTTAAAACCAGGAACAATATGAGATTGTCTACTCTCACTACTTCTATTTAACTTAGAATTAGAGCAATTAGACAATAGCAATAAATAAAAGGAATCCATATTAGAGAAGAAGAATTATTTGTGTATAATATGATAATATATATCAAAAATTCTAAAGACCAAACTAAAAAACTGTCAGAAAAAATATAGTGAAGTGGCAGGCTACCAATTCAATATACAAAAATATGTTGCATTCTTTTATGCAAAAAACAAGCAAGAAGAAAAAGAAAAATATTAAAAACCCATTTAAAATCACATCA
Source organism: Scalopus aquaticus (assembly GCA_004024925.1). Lineage (NCBI taxonomy): Eukaryota > Metazoa > Chordata > Mammalia > Eulipotyphla > Talpidae > Scalopus > Scalopus aquaticus. Next base: position 54,895 of record PVIJ01006882.1, on the reverse strand, counting down.
AAAGATTCAAATGCCTAGGAATAAATTTAAAAAAGAAAGTGAGAGACCTATACAATGAAAATTACAAGACATTGTCAAAAGAAGTAGAGCACAACAGAAAGAGATGGAAAGATATTCTATGTTCATGGATAGGGAGAACTAATAGAATCAAAAATGGTCATCTTACCAAACACAAAATACAGATTCATTGCAATTTCTATCAAAATTCCAATGGTAGTTTTAAGGATGCAGAAGAAGAAATAAGAAAATTTATATAGAAACACAAAAAGACCCCAAATAGCTGAAGTAATCTTGAGGGAAAAGAAAAATAAAAGCGTGAAAATGTTACTGAACTTCAAATTATATCTCAAAGCAATAGCAATTAAAACAGTATGATATTGGAATGAAAATGGACACATGGATCAATAGAATAGAATCAAGAGTCTAGAAACAAGCCCATACATATACTGACATTTAATTTACCATGAAGAAACCATGGTCATACAATGGAAAAAGGAATATCTCTTAAACAAATGATTTTGGACAGTCACATGCAAAAGAGTGAAATCGGATCACTAACTCCAGAGACAAAAAGTAATTCAAAATGGTTTAAGATCTACATGTAAGACTCAGTATCATAAACTACATAGAGGAAAACATAGATGTTATGCTCCTTGATATCACTGTTAGAAATAGATAACACTGGGGACTCAAACCCAAAGGCAAGGGAAATGAAAGTAGAAAGTAAAAAATTGGGTTCACGTAGATTTAAAATCTTCTGCAAAATGCAAGAAAATATCAGCTGAGTGAAAAGAGAGCCTAATGAGTGAGACAAGGTATTAGTACATCATACATCTGATAGGAGGTTAATATCCAAGATAAATAAAGAACTTGTACAATTCAACAACAACAACAAAACAACCCAACTTTAAAAAAGGGCAGAACAGACACTTTTCCAAAGAGTATATACAGATAGCCAACAGGCATATGAAAAAATGTTCATTAAAACTCATCAGGGAAATACAAGTCAAAACCACCATGAGATACCATCTCACAGCTGTAAAAATGGCTTACATTGAAAAGACTGGTAACAAGTATTGATGAGGGTGTGGATAAAAATGAAACTCTGTTGGTGGGAACGTAAATCGGTGCAACTATTTTAGAAAAGTGTGACACTTCCTCAAAACACTGAGAGTTACCATGTGATCCTGCCATCCCATATCTGAAAGAATATGAAATAACTCGTGTGTGTGTGTGCGTGTGTATCATCTTTTTTTTTAAATTACAGTGGCATTTGCAATAGCTAAGAATTAGAAACAACCTAGCGCCTACTGATAGATAATTGGATAAAGACAATGTGGTATATATACACAACAGGCTACAATTCAGGTATAAATAAGAAGAAATGTTACCATTTTAGCAAAATGGGAGGAACTCAAGGATTTGAGTAGAAGCAAAATAAGTCAGAAGGAGAAAGATAAATGTTGGATAATTTCATCTATGGGTGCAATATAAGGAAACAAAAACAGAAAAATGAACAAAACAAAATGAAAAATAGGCCAATGGACACTGACAGCAGAACTAAGATTACCAGAGGGAAAAAGTGGAGGTGGGAGCAAGAGTTCAGGGGCTTGATGGATGGTGGTGGTTTTGTTTTTTTTTTTAATCAGGTACCATATGTAAGAAAAGGAAACCGACCAAGAGAGGTCAAATAACTTGCTCACAGACAGTAACGAGCTCTCTGACAGAAAGATAAACAGAGATTAACAATTAAAGGATGGAAAACAACCCTACAAGCAAATGGACCAAGAAAGAAGGCAGGAACAGCTAAAATAGACTTCAAACTTAAGAAGGTAAAATAAGACAAAACTGGTCACTACATCATGATAAAGGGGACAATAAAACAGGAGGATATAACAATCATCAGCATATACTCCCCAAATGAAGAAGCACCAAAATATATCAGACAATTATTATATCCCTGAAAATAGACATTAAAGAAAATACATACATAGTAGGAGACATCAACACCCCTCTTTCTCTATTGGACAGATCAAGAAGACAAAAAGTAACCAAGGACATTAAAGCTCTAAATAAAGACCTAGACCACATGGGATTAACAGATATCTATCGATCACTTCACTCTCAAAAAACTGAATACACACTTTTCTCAAGTGCACACGGAACATACTACAGGATTGATCACATATTAGGCCACAAAACAAAGCTCAACAGACACACTAAGATCAAAATCTTTCCAACCTTCTTCTCTGATCACAAAGGAGTCAAACTGGAAATAAACAATAAAAAGAAAAAAAGAAGCCCTTTCACCTCATGGAGACTGAAGCCCACATTATTGGAAGACCAACGGATCAACAAAGAGATCAAAGAAGAAATTAAAAAATATATAGAAATGAATGACAATGAAGACACAACCTTCCAGAACATTTGGGACACAGCAAAAGCAGTAATAAGAGGAAAAATATAGCATTACAAGCTCACATCAAGAAACAAGAAACAAGTCAAAGAAATAATCTAATCTCACATCTCAAAGAACTAGAAAATGAACAACAAAAGCCAGCTTAAGAAAGGAAATAATAAAAATCAAAGCAGAAATAAATGAAATGGAAATTAAAAAAAAACAATCCAGAAGATCAACGAAACCAAAAGCTGGTTTTTTGAAAAAATAAAATAGTTAAACCACTAGCCAGGCTTACAAAGAAAAACAGGAGAAAACACAAATAAATAGGATAATAAATGAAAGAGGAGAAATCACAACGGACACAGCAAAAATCAAAAGAATAATCAGAGATTACTATGAACAGCTATACGGAAACAAGTTCAACAACCTAGAGGAAATGAACAAATTCCTAGAACTATACAATCACCCAAAACTAGATAAAGAAGATTCTCTTGTCTTATTGCTCTGGCGAGGACTTTCAGTATTATATTGAAAAGCAATGGTGAGAGTGGACATCCTTGCCTTGTTTCTGATCTTAGTGGAAAGGCCTTTAGCTTCTCACCATTGAGGATAATGTTGGCTGTGGGTTTGTCGTATATGATTTTATTATGTTGAGGTATGTTCCTTATCACAGACAAATGGTGATAAGGTTTAATTAAGACACCTAAACAGACCAATCCCAAGCAGTGAAATTGAAACAGTAATCAAAAACCTCCCCCAAAACAAAAGCCCAGGACCAGACGGTTTCACAGACGAATTCTACCAAACATTCAAAAACGAAATAGTCCCTATATTACACAAACTCTTTAAAAAAATCGAGAAGGAAGGAGTACCACCAAACACATTCTATGACGCAAATGTTATTCTAATACCAAAACCAGGCAAAGACAATACAAAAAAAAAAACAAAAAAACTACAGACCAATCTCCCTAATGAATACTGATGCAAAAATATTTAACAAAATCTTGGCCAATAGGATCCAACAATGCATCCAAAAGATAATACATCACGACCAAGTGGGATTTATCCCAGGGACACAAGGATGGTTCAATATCTAAAGACCAATCAATGTAATCCAACACATCAACAAAAAGAAAAATAAAGACCATATGATCATATCAACAGATGCTGAGAAAGCATTTGGCAAAGTGCAACATCCATTTATGATAAAAGCCCTTGAAATCCTTGGGATAGAAGGAACATACCTCAACATAATAAAATCATATACGACAAACCCACAGCCAACATTATCCTCAATGGTGAGAAGCTAAAGGCCTTTCCACTAAGATCAGAAACAAGGCAAGGATGTCCACTCTCACCATTGCTTTTCAATATAATACTGAAAGTCCTCGCCAGAGCAATAAGACAAGAGAAAGACATTCAAGGGATCCAAATAGGAAAAGAAGAAATTAAACTGTCTCTGTTTGCAGACGATAAGATAATATATATACAAAACCCTAAAAACTCCATAGAAAAACCACTCAAAATTATAGACCAGTTCAGTAAAGTAGCAGGATACAAAATCAACACACAAAAATCAGTAGCCTTCCTATATGCAAACACCCAATCTGAAGAAGAAGAATTAAGAAATCCATCCCCTTCAAAATCGAAACCAAAAAATTCAAATATCTGGGAATAAATCTAACAAAAGACATAAAAGATTTATACAAAGAAAACTATAAAACACTGTTGAAAGAAATACAAGAAGACACCAGAAAATGGATAGACATCCCCTACTCATGGACTGACAGGATTAACATTATCAAAATGGCAATCCTCCCAAAAGCAATTTACAGATTCAACGCTATTCCAATAAAAATCTCAATGACATTCTTAAAAGAAATAGATCAAATGCTTATGAAATTCATATGGAAACACAAAAAAGCCCGCATAACTAAAGCCCTCCTGACTAAAAAGAAAGAAAATGGAGGAATTTCACTCCATGATTTCAAACTATACTACAAAGCCATAATAACTAAAACAGCATGGTACTGGAACAAAAACAGACACAAGGACCAATGGAACCGAATAGAATACCCAGAATTAAAGCTGCATATCTATGAACAACTAATCTTTGACAAAGGAGCAAAGAAAATGCAGTGGAACAAGGACAGTCTATTCAATAAATGGTGCTGGGAAAACTGGACAGCCACATGCAAAAAATTGAAGTTAGACTACTGCCTCACACCCTGCACAAAAACCAACTCAAGGGCCTCCCTGGTGGCGCAGCAGTTGGGCGCTGCGCTGTGGAGCTGTCGGCAGCGGCGACGCGAGTTCGACGCCCGGCCGGGGAGAATCCCACATGGTGTGGCAGACCTCTCCTGCCTCGCCCGCTGCTCCCCTCAGCAGTGTATTTCTGGTCTGCCTGTTCTGCTCCCCACTCTGTCTCTGGTGAACCCTCTCGCCGCCCCACAGCTCTGGCTTGTACCCCAGCTTGTATGTATAAATTAAAAAAAAAAAAAAAACCAACTCAAAATGGATAAAAGACCTAGACGTAAGACCTGAAACCATAAAATTTATAGAAGAAAATATAGGCAAAACTCTCCAAGACATACATCTCAACAAAATCTTTAACGACACATCCCCCAAAGCGAAGGAAGTGAAGGACAAGATAAACAGGTGGGATTACATCAAAATAAAAAGCTTCTGTACAGCAAAAGAGACATTAACCAAAACTAACAGACACCCTACCAACTGGGAAAAGATCTTTGCACACAATACATCCGATAAAGGACTGATAACAAAAATTTACAAGGAACTCACACAACTCAACAAAAACAAAACCAATAACCCAGTCAAAAAATGGGCAGAAGAGCTAAACAGGCACTTCTCCAAAGAAGAAATGCAAATGGACAACAGATACATGAAAAAATGCTCAACATCACTTATAATCAAGGAAATGCAAATCAAAACCACTATGAGATACCACCTCACACCTGCGAGGATGGCACACATTAAAAATACAGGCAACAACAAATGCTGGAAAGGATATGGAGAAAAAGGAACTCTTCTACACTGCTGGTGGGAATGTGAACTGGTCCAACCACTATGGAAAGCTGTATGGCAATTCCTCAAACTGCTCAACATGGAGCTTCCATATGACCCAGCAATACCACTTTTGGGAATCTACCCAAAGGACACAAAAACACTAATCCACAAGGATACATGCACCCATATGTTCATTGTGGCACTGTTCACAATAGCAAAGGCATGGAAGCAACCCAGATGTCCAAAAATAGATGACTGGATCAAGAAGATGTGGTACATATACACAATGGAATACTACTTAGCATTCAAAGAAGATAAACACATGCAATTTGCAGCGACATGGATGGAATTAGAGGGGATCATACTCAGCGAAACAAGCCTGAAAAAAAGAGAAAAATATCAAACGGTTTCACTTATAACAGAACTATAGGGAAACCAAATAGGAGAGAGACACTGGGGGGTGGGGGAAGGGGAGGATAAGGGCAAAAAATGGAGTAGAAAAGGACACAAGGCACCACAGAGATGGATCACGGGTGATTTGGTGGTGGGTTACCCCAGGGGAATACAAAATGCAAATGATATAAATAACAATAAAAATATATATTATATATAAAAAAGATTCCATTCTGTCTGATTTTAGAGCTCATGCTTCCCAAATTAACTTAAAGAGTCCAATCCACTTTCACCCAGATGTCTAAAGCCAATGGTCCTCTCTGTTCCTCTCAGCTGACAGCTTCCATCTACAGAGACTCTGTGACCAGGACTGTCTTTTAAGTGACAATCTTCTGAGTGAGTTGGGAGCCTCTGGCCTAGAGCAAGCCACTCTGGCCTAAAAGAGATTTGCTTAGAAAAAGGGGTTTTGAAGTTGACAATGAAAGTAATTTCTCCCCAACAGAACTGAAACAGCAGATCTTAAAAGTCTGCCAAGCAAAGAATACTTTCAAAAAAAACTTTAAAGTGTTGCACAACCCACCCTCCAAAAAAGCAAGACAAAATTCATGACAGAATGTGCTATCTAAATAGTCAGGAAATCCAATAAACCTTTTTTTCCAGTTTTATTGAGATATTGTTGAATAGACTATGTCAGTTTAAGTACACCATGTGATAATTTGTTATATGTATATATTGTGAAGTGATTATCACAATAAGGTTAGTTACCACCTCCACCCCCTCAAAAATTACATGTATGTGCATATGCATGTGATCATAACATTTAAGTTCTACTCTTTTAACAGCCCTCAAGTGTATAATACAGTACTGATAATTATAGTCATTATATATACAACTGGTATATATGTGCTGATTTACGTGCATATACCGCAACTCCTTTATTCATTCATCTTTCAACAGTCATTTTCATGTCTTGGCTATTGTACATAATGTTAAGACAAACAAGACCATGCAGATATCTCTTTAAGACAGTGATCTCATTTTCTTTGTGTATATATACCGAGAAGTGGATTTGTTGGATCATGTGATAGTTCTATTTTAAATTTTTTGAGGCGTCTCCATAGTGTTTCCCATAGTGACTGTACCAATTTACATTGTACACCAAGTGTACAAGGATTTCCTTTTCTCCATGCCCACCCTAATGCTTATTATGTCTTTTGATGATAGACAACCTAACATGTATGAGGTCATATGTCATTGTGGTTTTGACTTGATGTTTCATGATTTTGAGCATCATTTCATGTACCTGTTGGATAATTTTAATTAGTTTTTTTTTTCTTTTTTAGCTATTGCATTATGTGAATTCTCTATGTATTCAGTAAAGGCTAATACCCAGCAGACATTTAAGGAGCTGCAGCTGCTAACTTTTATCTAAACATGACCACCTCTGTTGGGAGGGTAGCACATGAGTTGTGGCAAGTCAATTTCATGTCAGTGCAAATGGGTTTACTGTCCTTTCCTGAAAGATATTTTGATAATGGAAAAAGATAAATGTGTTCAGACTCTGGTGCTCAAGGCAAGAAGGAAAGGGACAATCATGGTTGGTTTCTACCACTGCAGAACAAGTTGCAACAAATTCAGCTGCTTAAAACCACACACATTTATCATTTCACACTTTCTGTGTATCCAAAGTCTCCACATGGCCTGGGGGCTTCTGCTGGGGGCCACAGAGCAGCACTCAAGGTTTGGGTCAGAGCTGGTTGTCATCAGAGGCTAAGAATTCTCTTCAAGCTCATTCAGGCTTTTAGCTGCATTCAGTTCCTTGTAGTTTGTAGGATTTGTAGTAACCATGATGGAGGAGACATAACTTAAAAATAAGGACCCACACAAGGAACTGGGGGTAGAAGAAATCAACATAACCATTAGCACAATCCCTAAGTGCCAGCTCCTAAGTTCAAAGCATAGGTAGGCGCTAGACTGTAGTCTAGGGGCAAAGATATGGAGATTGAGCCCACTGTACAGTCTCCGGGTCTCTTTTCTAATTCTAGGTAGCCAGTAAACAGACAGCCATCTTCAAAGATGAGCCCTCCCAACTGAAAGAAGGCTCTATCAGTGCCATCTGTGCAAGAACTCGGGGCAGCCATTTCTCTGCCCACCTGTGCCTATGCAGGTGCTTTCCTTTACCAGCTCTGTCCCTCTGCAGGGCAGCGGCCTGCCTGTCTGCCCGTGCCCTGCACCGTGCAGGCCTCTCTTAACAAACCTGCCCCCTCAGCGGGGCAGCTCTTTCTGTCCGCTTGTGTCTGTACAATTGTCCTTTACTTCCTTGCCCTAATAAACCTGTTCTTAAAGTATAATCAGTCTCTGTCTCGTGGAGAACCTTGTCACGTGCCGCCAAAGGGAGCCCTGCTGAAACCTTTCCCAGAGTGAACCCAAGGACCCCCGCTCCACTCTCAAATCTATCCATGGACTCTAAAATGACATCAACCACAGAGGAGGTGGAAGGGAAGAAGAGGAGGGGGAAGGGAAGAAGAGGTGGGGGGGTGGGGGGTGGGAGGGGAACCGAGGAGCACATGAGGTCCTGAACACCCAGAGGTAAGCTGTCGGAGGCCAGCTCCGTCTGAGGTTGGGTTCCTGGGGGTGGTGGGGAGGCGGTGGGGGCAGCGAGTTCCGTGGGAAAAGGGGTGGGGAGTGACAGACAGCACACACCAGAGAGTGTGATCAGGCCGTTCCACTTTATTTCTTGAGAACAGGGTTTTTAAAGCATAACTATAAAGAAAAAACTACAGACAATGACAGGGTGATTACAGATATTCAGATGCATAAACAATTACATACTTTGAGGGGAATCAAGGAACTTTGGAAAAATGTCTCTTGTCTGATGTAAATTCCAGCAAGGTTCAGGACATAATCTTCAACCTTTGCCCTAGGCCTAGGGTGGAGGCTGCTGTCTCCATACCTATTGTCTGAAACCAAGACCATAATAAAAGAAACATCTTTATGCTAATCTCTGGAGGAAATAATCTAAAGAACTATAAACTGATTTTTCAAGGCAAGGAAGGGAAATAGGGGAAGGGATTAAATGTTCTTTGTTTCAAACATTAACCCTTGACCGGGCAAGGACACTTCACTGTCAGAAGGACATCTTGCTGCCAGGATCTAATGAGTAAGGCCAATGCATGCAGGCATGGTGGAGAAACTTAGTTATTGTTCTCACCTGAAATTATACTTAATTTATTTGCAAGAAGAAATATCGCATCCTGACTTATGGGAACACTTCCTTGAAGGCTCGCCACCCATAAAGTGACCTTGTCAAAACAATATGGGGTGTCTAGGCTACGACAGTAAGCATCACAGGGTCCACTTTATACCTGTCTGCACCAACCACTGAAGCAGAATGGTGACAAGATGCTGATGAGAGCCTCACTTGCTTTCTTACTTCCTCTCTGCCCATCTTACCTCTACACACCCACTCTTTTCTCACCCTGCCCACCTCCCACCAGCCCCACAGGCCAGGCAGCAGCTTCTCATCTTTCCCCATCTCCGAGAGTACCACTTGCCTGCAAACAACACCCAAAGCCTTCTCTGCTGGGAGCTCTCTGGTCTAGGAGTTGGAAAGGAGGTCTTGGCAAATGCTATGTGCATTCACAGACACAGCCTACAGCTGCTACATCCAGGCTGATTGTGGGAATGGAGGGAAGGGGATTAGCAGGTGATGAGAAGAGGCATGACTGTTTAAACCTTCTCCCTTATCTAATCTCTTATTGACTGAGAAACATCAGAAGGTGGTGTCTGGGAGGAATTAGCACTAATCCCTTTCTAATTCTTCAGGGCTTCACTCACTCCCCACCCCCCTTCCTCTGCCTGGACATCCACTGAGAGAATGTCAGTCACAGAGGATCCTGGGTAATCAATTAAGATGCTAACAGGCCACCTTTGGAAGCACAGAAGCATGTTAGTCCTGACACATTCTTAAATAAAATCTCAATAAAGGTAAAATGGAGCATCACAAAAGAATGTGACACTCAAAGAGGAGGGTAAATGTGGGGAAAACACAGATATAACATTGGGTTTCATTTAAGTAATAAAAGAGAGGAGACAGATAACAGGAAAGGAAGACAAAGGGGAAAGAGGGAAGAGAAAAGAGAAAGAAACTCATTTTCCTTTTCAACCTTAATTCTGCTACTGGAAACTGGACCGAGCGAGGAACCCAGGAACCTCTCTCAGTGCATGGCTGGGGCTGCTGAACGATGAGATTCATGGTGTAAAAGATGTAACCAGAGCCAAGTGTCCCAGGTCAAGGTCCTGCTGATTGGGAAGTCTGGTCCTTGTCTCTTGGGTCCATGTTGCCCAGCACACAGCCAGATACAGAAGAGAAATGCTGGAAATGGGTGATCAATGGCATGGTCTTTTGTTTCCTCCACCAATGTTCAACCACATCATTCCCCTTCCATTTTCATTCCTGCATCCATTTATCAGAGTTTTTGTTGAGTGTTGCCCATTCTGTGCCAGGCACTGTGATGATAAATGATGATTTAACAGCCAATCAACAACATAGTCCTTTCCCCATACACTCCTGCTATTGAAATTCCTAAGCACTACAAGACATTATGAGTGATCAGTATTCACTGAGGACCCCTACAATAGGCACTGAGCCCCAGTTCTATGGGATATAGAAATATATATCCAGAGAACATTCAGGAGCTAGTTGTGTCTAAGCTAAGACCTAACAGGTGGAAGCAGGCCAGGCAGCTTGGAACAGGGACATTCCATTAGCATGAAGAAGAGCATGGTCAAGATGTCAGACAACAGATGCCAGAGCAGCACGTCTGGAATCAACAGGGTCCAGAGTGACAAGAGAGGAACAGGTGTACGACACCAAGAACAAGAAGTGCAGAGAGGCTGAAATATAAGCCTAGAGAAATAAGCAGGATTAGATGATGTTTGGTATTTTGTTCTAAGGACAATGGGGACCTCCCACTTAAAATTAAAAAAACATGACATAATCAGATTTATACCTAGCATGTAAAACAGACTGAGGTAAAACTGAAAGTAGTAAAACTAGTTAGGAGGGATTGTGAGCCAACCAGCCAGGGGAGAGAGAAAGGTGACTTGGGTATTAGTGAAGGGGATGGAGAGAGTGAAGAGACTTTAGAAAAGAACACACAGAATGTAATGGGCTAGGGGACAAGGGAGGATAGCAAGGAATGATTTTCCTCCTGGTGCTATCTTCCCAACTGGATGCCATTTACTGGAGGAGTAGAAGGAGTTTGGAGGGAAGGAAGATGATGGGTTTAGGAGTCCAGTTGACCATGAGACATCTAAGCAGAGATTCCCAGTAGGTCTTAAGAGAGAAGTGTGGGATCAAGGCATAGTGGGATCAATCACATAGACAGTGATTAAGGTCATGACTACACATGAGATCGTGCAGAAGATGAGGTCCTACAGCCATGCCCTCCCCTATTCATTCCTCCTCCTACCCATTAGACCTAGATTCCCAGCCCACATCAGAGCTGTGGTGGTGGATAGGCTCCACTAAGCTGGACTTTGTAGCAGGTTTTTATCCTGGGGGGACAGGACAGTGGAGAGGGACAGCGTCCTTTGCATCAGATTTGGGTAACAGAAAAGCTATCTGCTGTTTCCACTGTGATTCTTAGAGCCAGAAATGTGCATTTGGAAAGTTGGCTATTTTTATATGCCTGTATTTGCTGCAATTATTTCCTTTCAGTTTCCCCTAATGTTTAGTAAAAATCTTGCTGAAAATACCAGCTTGTCTCAGCTATGTTAAAGGGATAGAAGAAATGAGAGCTTTGCCAGCTGGGGTCCAACCTTTGTAAGGGGTTTTTGGGGCTTGGCATGGTATCGTGGGAGGAGCCAGCTTGAAAGATGCCCCATTTGAAGACTGAACACTGGGAATGGAAATAGGGGTCATTTTCACACCTGCCTCCTCCTACCTCAAGATGATCTTCCAATCTGGTGAAAAGGGGTGACAGGCAGACTGAGGTAGCTTGTCAGAGGATAAAAGAAAAAATAGCCAAATAGACAAGGCCAAAGAATAACCCTAGTGCTCATGGTAAGGCAAACCAGCAAACCAAAGTCAATCAACAAGTGTAAAGACAAGAAGCAGGGTTCAAATTCCGTACAGTTGGAAGCCAGCTGAAGCAGAGCAGCAGGAAACCAAGGTCCTAAGGAGCTGCTATCTGGCCACATGCCCTATGGTGTACTGGACCTTGTCCTCCATTGTTACCAAGGAAGATGACATGTTCTCAGCTCTACCTTACTAGTCATTGGTTACATAGGTCACAGGGATTGGGGGAGCAGGGAGCTAGATTAAAGGGTCAGGGTCAGGGGCCTCCCTGGTGGCATACGGGGTTAAGTTGCAGTACTATGAAGCTATCAGCAGCCAGGGCCTCCCTGGTGGCGCAAGGGATTAAGTCGAGTACTATGAAGCTATCGGCAGCTACTAAAGCACAACTTCGATCCCCGCCCAGGGAGCTGACCCACACGGCGCAGCAGACCTCTTTTGCCTCGGCCCGCTGCTCCCCTCAGCAGTGTATTTCAGTCAATCCGTCTGTTCTGCTCCCCACTCCGTCTCTTGTGAATCCTCTCAACCCCTGCACCTCTGGCCTGCACCCCTGTTCTTGTATGCATAAATAAATAAATCTTTAAAAAATAAATAAATAAAAGATTAGGGTCAGAATGAAGCCTCCAAGAATTATGGGATTGTGTGAACTCTAAAAAAAATATAGGAGTAATCATTTCTGATACTTGATGCAATTGTCATCCTCAATTCTTCCTCTTCTCAATGTCATCCTCAATTCTTCTAATGACACAACAGACATCAGGCTGCCAGCCCCTCCCTGACCTGCCCCTCCTCCTCATGCCAAGAGGACAGAATAATTCTCCTGGGAAGCCAACAGATAGCACTTCCTTTTCTTTGTAATACAATTTGTCTCTGATAATCCGCTTGTCACATCTGACTTTACTCCTTCCTGCTAGTAGTGACAAGGGTACCTCTCATTACATGGTTGTCGGACTTGCTCCAACCCGACTGCTGCAGAATTAACTTGTCATTTCCACCCCACCATGGGGACCAGCGGGTGTTAGAGATTCAAGCAGCTGAAAGGCCCGAGGGAGAGAGGATTGCCTACCTGCGTCATTTCCCACCTGTGGCACCATGGCGGGCTCATTAAGAGTCCTTGGAAAGTTGCTGTGGACAGATCCATGTACAAGGAGCATGGAGACCTGCTTTTGAACTTAAAGCCATAAGGACACATGTACTAACACATTTTACACTCTCCAAAACACTTTCTTATATCCCCACATATGAAGCAGGCCATGGGGAGGGGACCGCTTCTCTTTCCAAAGCGTTAGTTGCCATCTGCAGAAAAATCCCTCATCCGTGCAGTCATTTTAGTGATGTCTGCTACTAAATTGGTGATCTGTGCAAAATCCCTTAATTTTAAACCTCAGTTTTCCCAACTACAAAAGCAAGGCAATAAAGCCAAAATTAAGCAGACCTGATCCAATGAACATAATTTGGAAGACTCTATAATGCCAAAGCACTATTCGCACTGATTCATTAGAATGATTCTACTATGAAACTTCAGTCCAAGCTGAAATGATGAAGTATCCATGAGGAAAGAAAAGGCAGGAATTAGGGGTCATTTTCACACCTGCCTCTCTCCTACCTCAAGATGATCTTCCAATCTCGCCCTGGGCCAGTTCCCCAGGTTCCAATCTCTGCTTCTCTTCGTCACTTACTGGATTAAGTTGTTTTACTTCCTGTACATACGTTATTGTACCCATAAAATAAAAATTACAAAAACTACTTTGAAGTTTATTCCAAAGATTAAGTCAGATAGTGCAGGCAAAACACACAGTACAGAGGCTATACCATCACAGACATTCAGTGATTAGTTAGTAGCTGCTGCTGCAGCAGCGGCTTCTAGTTACTAAATTTCAGGACCAGAATCTTTGGGTAGTGTTGGTGGCATTGTGGTGGGCATAGCTGCTTTCCAGAACCCTTGAGTCCTGGTCAAGGGCACAGAAGTCCCCTGTCAATTAAAGGACTCTACCAACCCTGCCATGAGGCCACAAAAGGGACAATGGAGATCAAAGGGCACATTGTTATTACAAACAAGAGAACTGGGGTTCAGACAGGGACCTGAACTTGTTGGAGGTTATAGGGGTGTTTGAGAGAGAACTCAGACTTAAACCCAGCTTCCAGGCTCTCAACCCAGTGCTCCTTCCACTGCCCTGTTGAGCAGAGACTCACAGATCTTAGAATGCAGAGGCTGTGAGAGAGCATCTATTCATCCCTTTCCTCGTGATGGAAGAGAGTCACATCACAGAGAAAGACAAATGACATTGCACCTTCTCACGCACCTCAAGTTCCTTAGAAACTTCTTGGTGATTATTAGAAAGTTTACCCATCATCTGCCTTGAATAATAGTAGTGACAACTGTTATTCTGTACTTACTATGAGCTAGGTCCATTGCATGCAAGATTATCTTACTTAATTTTCATGATGAAACAATGAGGTGAGCAACCCGAAGCTTAGAAAAGCTAAAGTACACATAGTTAGAAAGTGTAACAACTAGTAATGAGCCCACTAAAATATGTCATGTGAAAGCAGAGATTTTTTTTTTTAACTTTACTACTGAACCTTACTATTTGGAACAATTCCTGAGACATAATAGCTGTATCATAAATATTTCTGACTACAATAATGGAAGAACAAATATATGATATTATGCCATCTGCCTTCAGAGCTCAAGTCTGTATTAATTTACTTAGCTATGCATCCTCTCACTGGGGAAAATGAAGTTTAGAAAGTGCACCAGAAAACTGAGAGAACTTCCAAGGGCATCTGGTCTTTCCAGCAAACTTTATCGGGCAGTAGTCCTGCGCAACCTCCAATTGTACTTCCCATCCAAGTCTCCTTTGGCCCCAGCAGGCTGGGATCTCCAGACAAAGTTTACTTAAAATTGAGCCATGCTGGGCCTCCCTGGTGGCGCATCGGGTTGAGCACAGCACTATGAGGCTGTCCAGAGCCACTGCAGCACGAGTTCAATACCCGGTCAGGGAGATTCCCACATAGAGACCTCTCCTGCCTCGCCCACTGCTCCCCTCAGCAGTGTGCTTCGGTTGATCTGCCTGTTCTGCTCCCCACTCTGTCTCTGGTGAGTCCTCTCACCACTCTACAGCTGTGACCTGCACCCTAGCTTGTATGCAAAAATAAATAAATAAATAAATACTCTTTTAAAAAATTTGAGCCACGTCACAGTGGACAGTGATGGTGGTAGAGCCCTGTTACATGACGAGGAAGGGAATTGGGTAATAGAACTGGGCATGCTGCAGACAATCACATTGCCAAAGAAATGAAAACCACTTCCATTAAGATTGGTGTAAGACACTAGGTACAAAAGGAGGAGAATCCTAGCTTCATGCAGGATTAGGAAATTCTTAGCAAGTTATCTGAAAAAAATGTAAAAGGGGAAACATAAATAAACATTTCTCAGTTTGGTTCTGTAGAACTTTGGCTTCGAATCTGGATATTACTGCTTTCCAGAAGCTGTGAGACCTCTTCAAGTCAATTGACCTCAGAAGCCCCAGTTTATCTCCATTTGTCACAAATAATGCTGTGTGAATAACAAACAGCAATGGCCTGTGCACCTGACTCCAGCACTCACGTGACTGCAGTGAGGATTAAAATGGACTAAATTCTAGCTCACATTCTTTCCACCTCAATACTAAAAGATCTTACACTAAAGAGTCAATTCCTGAGTTAAGTAGAGGGTTGGGTTATAAAGGATTTCTAAATTTCTTCCAACTTTGTATCCTAGATTGGAGGAACAAGAGAGAAGGAAATAGTTTTCAAAGAATTCTGACATTTCGTGTATTAGTCTGCTTGGGCTGCTGTAACAAAATATCACAGACTGGGTGGTTTAAATAATAGACATTATCTTTGCACAGTTGTGGAGGGTAATAGGCTAAGATCAAGTTGTCTGCCAATTCAGTTTCTGATGAGACTTCTTTCTCTTCCTGGCTTGTAAAAGCTGTCTTCTTGCCATGAGAGAGAGGGAGAGAGAGAGGGGATGGAGAGGGAAGGAGGGGGAGAGGGGAAGAAGGGGACAGGAGAGGGGGAGAGGGAGAAAAAGGGAGAGGAGGGAGGGAAAGGGGGAGGGAGAGGGATCAGGGTCCCACCCTAACAATGTCACATCACTTTAATTACCTCCTTGCAAGCCCTGTCTCCAAATGCAGCCATACCAGGGACTGGGAATTCAACAAAGGATTATGTGAGGAGCACAAATCAGCCTGTAGCATGTAGTGATATAAGCCTTACTATTTTATTCTTCCTTATCAAAATTGCCTTGACTATTCTTGTTCTTTTTAATTATCATATAAATTTTAGTCAATTGTTCAATTTTTACAAAAAGTATACTAGTAATATTGATTTGGATTCACTGAATCTATAGATCAAACTGAAGAGTTGACATCTTAACAATTATTTAGTCTTCCAATCCATAAATATGGCAGATTCTTCCATTCAAGTTTGCTACTTTACCACTTCATTTTTTATATTATTATGAATACTATCATTTAAAATTTCATTTTCTATTGGTTTTACCAATTTGATTTTTGTATATTGACCTTCAGTTGATAAATCATCACAATTTATTTAACTCTAAAAGTTTATACCTTGATTCTTTTTGATTGCTTATGTCCACAATTATATTTTCTGTGAGTGATAAAAATTGTACTTCTTCCTTCTTATTCATTAAGCCTTTTATTTTTTTCTTTATTCACTGGCATTGGCTACTAGTGCAATAAAGAATAGAAATCATAGTAACAGTCTTTGTCATCTCATTCCTACTCTCAGGGTAGACGTTGTCAATATTTTATTATTTAGGAAAATGACTGTTGAAGGTTTTACATAGAGATCCTTTATCAGATTTCGGCTTCTAACCATTCTTAGTCGCAAGGGTGTATAAATTTAGTTGTCTTTCCTAAAGATTAATTTTGGGGGCCTCCCTGGTGGCGCAGCAGTTAAGCGCTGCGCTGTGGAGCTGTCGGCAGCAGCGATGATGCGAGTTCGATGCCCAGCTGGGGAGAATCCCGTATGGTGCAGCAGACCTCTCTTGCCTCACCCACTGCTTCCCTTCAGCAGTGTATTTCTGATCTGCCTGGTCTGCTCCCCACTCTGTCTCTGGTGAACCCTCTCGCTGCCCCACACCTCTGGCCTGTACCCCAGCTTGTATGTATAAATAAATAAATCTTAAAAAAAAAGATTAATTTTGGGTTTGCTGATTTTTTCCTATTGTACATTTGTATGATATTCCATTTATTTCTGTTCTTATTTTTACATTCTTTGGTTTTAATTTGTTATTCATTTGCTGACTTAAGAGAAGTGTTCTTTTTTCCAATATATGCATTTTAAGGTGTAATTTTCCCTTTAACCATAAATTCAGCTAATTTGCTAAATTTTACTATATTATACTTCAGTGAAGAAGTTGGATAATAACAAACTATTATCTAATTTCCACTGTGATTTCTTCTTGAACATGTGATTCCATAATTTCTAAGCATTTGTGAATATTCTAGCCATTTTTATTAAACTGATTCCTAATTTTTATGACATTGGGGTCAGAAAAATACTCTGATTTTAAACATTTCAGGTTTATGAAAACATGTTTGATGGTACAATATACAATGCAAAACACTAGTAAATTCTCTGTGTGGATTAGAAAAGAGTATATACCCTGTTAATAGAGTTCACTGTTCCACATATATCCATTTAGCATGTAGTTGATTGTTAATTGCCTTATTTCACTTCTCTGTAGCCTTATTTTTGTTTGTGTTGGTTGTTTTGTTTTGTTTGCTTGTTCTATTAGTTATAGGTAAGTGTATTAATTTTTCCCATTATGTACGTAGATAGGGCACAGTTGTTTTTTTGTTATGTGAATTTTATTTACAGATTTTGAAATTGCATTTTGGTGCAGGAAATATTCATAAATTTTGTATTTTATAGATGTATTTACTTTTCATCACTGTGAAATATTCTTTTTTAAAAATACTTATTTTATTTATGCAGAGAAGAACTGGGGTGTAGGCCAGAGGTGTGGGGGTGAGGGGAAGGTGAGAGGATTCACCAGAGACAGAAGTGGGAGCAGAACAGGTGGCTTTACTGAAATACACTGCCAAGGGGCCCAGCGGGCAAGACAGGAAAGGTCTGCTGAGCCATATGTGGGTCAGCTCTCTGTCCAGATCAAACTCAGGCCATAGCATCAATGGTGCTGAGATTTAACCCCTAGGCCACTTCTTTATCTGTAATCATGCTTTTGATCACAAATCCTAAATTTTCTGCTATTAATATAGTTTCAGTTGCTTTATTTTTTTTTTTTGAGTTTCTACTCTTCTGTGCATTTTTACTTGAGCAATCTCTCTAAAATAGTTAATTCTTTCTATCTAATCTTGAAACTCTACCTTTGGATTGGAATAATTAATCCATTTACACTTAATGTAAGTACTATCATATTTGAAATTAGAGCAGAGTCTTAGTATTTGCTTTTATTTTCTCCTCTATTTTCTTTTCATTTCTTGTCTCCATTTGGATTTTTAAAAACTTATTCCATTTCTTTCTTATATTATTAGATTGCCACTGCACGTCACTATTTTTAGTTACCAAAGACATTAAAAATGTATTATTGACTTATCAAAATCTAATATAAATTTGCTCTTATGCCATTTAAAAATTTAATGATAGAATGTTTTAAATCTATGTGCCCTGTACCTCTGTGTGTATTACTGTTATCACATATTCTAATATAATTTAAGTCCTAAAAGATATTATTATTTATTAATATGGTAGATCATCATTTCTTATTTACCTACATATTTATTTTTTATGTTGCGCTTAATTTCTTCTTTATATTTATGCTTTCCTATGAGAATATTTTTCTCCTTCCTAGAGAATTTCCTTTGGTATTTCCTTTAACATACAAAGAATGGTAATACATTCTTTCAATTTGTTTGTATGAAAATGTCTCTACTTACCTTCATTATTTTTTCCCTCTGAATAGAATTTTAAGATGGCAATTATTCTATCTCAGCACTTTGAAATTTCTTTCTGTTGTTTTCTGAAACTCACTTCTGCTGAGACTCAAGCTGTCTTAGTGTTGCTCTTTTGAAGGTAATGCATCTTTCTGCTCTGGCTACCTTAGCATTTTTCTGTTTGTTCTTGGTTTGCAACTCACTACTTCTACTGTGCTTATGGGTGTTTTCTTTGCATTTATTCATCTAGGGATTTCTTAGACTCCCAGAATCTGTGACTTGGGTCTTATCTTTCCTATCTTTCTTAGCTTGGGGAAATCACTTCTCAGCTAATTCACCTTCAGATGTTCCTTCTACTTCATTTTCTCTTATCATTCCTTTGTGATTTCCCTTATGCATGTTGGTCTTTTTTATTTCATTGCTGTTTGTTTTTAATTTTCTTTTGTAGATGATATTAATTTTTTTCTTTAAGTTCAAGTCTAGATATTTTCTTCCATTCAGTCTTCAAGGTCATTATATTCTCTTTTCATTCCCATCTAATCTACAGTTAAAGCAGTCAAGTGAATTCTAAAATCTATTTACAATACTTATTTCAAAATTTGATTTGTTGTTTCCAGTTTCTAACTCTATGAAGAAATATCTCAACTTGTCTAATTTTTCAGCATATGTTTTAAAGTCTATAATAACTTTAATATCTGTGTCTCTTCTGAATATTGTTTCATTACTCTTTTTCTGGTTTTGTGATGATGGGATCCGATCTCCTGATATACTTGGTAAATTTTTATTGAATGTTAGTTATTCTACATGAAAATGTTATTTTCCTTAAGAAGGGATTTGATTTCTAGATGACAGTAACAGTAGAGGTTCAGCACTTCTCCCCTTATATTATAAAGGGTATTTTGGAGGCTGGTCTATTTCCAGTTTTCCCTCCCTACTAGTCAGTAACCTTCACGATTCCCAGTTGAAATCCTGAGATATTTACCATTGTATCCTCTCTTTAATGGCCCGATCATTTCCCCCTCCATACCAGGGAGCTGATGGAAGCTCTGATGGGCTTTCTCACACTCTAGACACAGCTTTCTGCTCACCCTTTCAGCATCCCATAGCCCCCAATTTCAAATCAGAAAATGTCTTAAACAGAAAAGTAGTACCAAAAATCAGCTGCCTTGAGAGCTCTCCAGCTTCTTCAGATATTGTTTAATTTTGCACAAACTTCCTTTTTGTTCTCAGTGGGAGAGTTTGTCTCGAACAAGCTAACCCACCATTCCCAAAAGTGGAAACTCCAGCTGTATCATAGTAAACCCTGTTTCCCTTTATACTGAGTTTCTTAACAGCGTGTTGGTACCAGTCCACCTCTGTTTCACTATTTTATTTTAATGTCTAATGTCTTATTGCATTTCAAGCTCTCCCCTGGCCTAGAGCAGCCTAGACTGGGAGGGAACAGAGAGGAATGTTTTACATCCCTCTTCCCTGAGGTTTTCCTCTGGCGTTAGGCTGGCAGGAGAGATAAAAGAGGCAGAGTATTTTTACATGATGGCCAATTCCAAGGTGAGTTGGCAGGTCTTTTTCTGTTGATAGCCTCTGATCCATGACCCTGATGGACTTTCGGGGTCTCTGTGACAGTTGTCCAGGCACTGCTCTCTCATGAGCACATTTGTTGTTTGTTCATAGGCCTCTGTGACCTCCCAGCACCCAAAACACACTTTGAGAATAAGAGACCGAGAGCAGGTTATCCTTCCCAACAGCGTCCTACTCCTGAATACAGTTGATATGAAAGTAAATTTTTACTGAATTCCCCTCTCCTAGACTTCAGTTCTTTTAAGTGGGAGTTTAGCAAAACAGCTCAAGCTTTGTTATATTCTGGAATGTCCTTCTAATCCATAGGAAAATCATACCACATTCATGTGAAATTGTGGACTATGGAACTATTCCACTGGAGAGCAAGGTGAGCCCTGCCTCAATCATCTCAGTGATCTTTCTTCTGCCTTTTCCCTTCACTCTAACCTCACTGGATATTCTTGGTCATGTGACATAAGAAAAGAGAGTTGAGAGCCTCCCTGGTGGTGCAGTGAGTTAAGGGCAGCGCTGTGGAGCTATCAGCAGCTGCAGCTCGAGTTCAGTGCCACCGGGGAGATTCCCACATGGCACAGCAGACCTCTCCTGCCTTGCCTGCTGCTCCCCTCAGCAGTGTATTTCCATCAATCTGCCTGTTCTGCTCCCCAAGCTGTCTCTGGTGAACCCTCTCACCGCCCCACACCTCTGGCCTGCATCCCAGCTTGTATGAAAAAATAAATAAATCTTTAAAAAAAAAGAAAAGAGAGCTGATACCAGGTCCCAGTATAGACAAATATCAGTATAGATACATGAAAACAAGAGTACAACATATCTCCCAATAACAACATTTCATGCAAGGTGGTTTCATTCTAAGTTGATGAATGAAAAATATTGATTACCAGCAGGAGTTTTGGGGGTTGGCACATTCTCACCATTTCTGCATGGGTTTTCTCTAGTACTCCAGTTTTCTCCCATGTCCCAAAGGTGTGCACATGAGGTTCTTTGGTTTGTCTCAATGGTCCTAGACTGAGTGTGGGTGTGTGTGGTGCTCCCAGCAATGGAAGGGAGCCCTGTCCAGAGTCAACATCTGCCTTGTACCCTAAGCTGCTCGGATGAGTTATGGCCACTCCTGATCCTGAACTGAAATAAGCGGATTGCAAAATGAATGAATGGATGAATCCATGAATACAAGCGATTGTTTAATATTAGAAGTGTTTTGACCTTTATTTAGAAATTTGGTGATGTTTTGGGGATGAGAAACTTAACTCTTGTTTATATCAATCAGCCAATAGTAAACTGGATTTGTTATACATCCTTTTGCTTGAAGTCCCAGTTTCCAAGAACGAACTGATGATGTTAAGTGAGGACTTGCTATAATCATTCAAGATGCCCTTCTTTGTTATTTGGCTTGGGTGAAGGGATTAAGAGATGAGCAATAGGAAAAAACCTCTCTTTGAAAACAATCTTCCCCACAGGACAACTTTCTCACTCTCCATGGTTCATCTAATAGTGAATAGCTGTGCACTCCAGGCAGTGGGAGCTAGGGACAGTGTCTAAATGGTGCCTTTCAGTTAGCACTTGGGGTGAGGGTTAGTAAACTTAGAATATGTGATACTTAGCATCTTTTATCTACAGCTTTGAACTTTAGCCACAATTCCAGAATAACAGGCAAACGCTATTTGATATTCTATAATAATAGCACTATTATTAATACATAGAAAATATAATTCACACTACTTTAAGTATCCTCAAATATGTTTTTAAGCATATCCTCTGCAGTACATTATTTAATTCTTAATTTTAGCTAGTCTTTGAGATAATCATTATCTTATTTAACCAACCCCGTAGGAAGATACTATGAAACCATAGGTCATAGTAGTTAAGAAATCAACCCCAAAATCACTCCAATAGTAAATAGCAGGCTTAAGTTCAAATGCAATCATCCTGAGATCTTCAGCTTATTGCAGTAAGTTTGAAAGAAACAATAGCCTGAAAGAAACAACAACCTCCCTTGTCAACAAGGTCACACAGCAAGTTAGCCCAGAGCAACCTGTGTATGCAGGTGCAACAAGCAAGCTCAGCCAGATTCTCTAAGAAGCTTTCCTTTCCTCAATCCCCTATACTTGCAGATGATGGAAATACATAATAAAAGTTGAAAAATATTTTCCAAATGCCTTAACTTCAAATGACAATCAAAAATTGCCTGAGGCTCTGTCCCATAGGAGCACTTTTCTCCCCCTCCTCTGGAAGACACTGCCCTCCATAGGAGTTTCATCTCCACCAACTACAGGGTTTATATGCATTTCAAAAAGGCAAGGAACCAATATCCTGTTTATCTCCCTAGCTGAGTAGGAAACCTCCCACCACCTTTGTGGTGACCCCAACAACCTTCTAAACCCCCAACCTCATTACTCTGGAGAAGGCAAGGATGCTGCCCAGAGACAGTGATGTGCAATGAGAGGCTGGGTGGGAATGAGGCACACAGGCCTTGGAAGGGGGCATTTTGTAGTCCTGTCCTTGAAATCGCCCCATTGGCTCTGCCCTTCTGCTTCTCTGGCACACAGGTGAGGTCCTAGGAATGAACCACTCTATAAATGTGGGTACCTTCAGAGGCTTTTATTTCCCTTCAGATTTTTGGAGGCCTCTGGCTTTAAAACAATTATGTTCTGCTCCAAACAGAGTAGTTGCTTTCCAAGGACCATGCCCCCTTCTTCCTTCTCATGTCAGAGTTATTTGCTAAGGCAGCAGAAAAGGATCCCAAAGGATGCTACTCAAAGAATTCACATTTCCTCCTAAGGACAAAGGATAACACAGCTCTATTTTTGTGAAAGTACCTACCAAAACTAAAAATGCAATGCATGTGCTCTTTAACCCAGCAATTGTTCTCTTTCTATTATTTGAGGAACTATGTAAAATGATCCCCATTGCAGCACTGTTTGTAATAGCAAAAGACTGTGATCAACCAAATAGGCCCGTGGTGGTTAAGTCCACAATGACTCATCCATGTAAAGGGATATTGTGTAGTCATTAGAATTCTGTGGGATAGCATAGAAAATCCTCCAAGATATAATTTTGGAGGGAAAAACAGATTCCTAAGTGAATAAAAAGCTTCTACTTCTGTAACAATGGTGAAGTGAGATAAAACAACCATCCCATCTCTATCCTTCCCATATACCAGCAAAAGACATTAACATTCTGTTTAAAACCTGACCCTCATTTCACCCACAACCCAAAATTAACAGATAATATCAAAAGAGAAAAAGAGAGAAGTAAATATCCAGACACCAAGCATATAAACACAATTTAAAATAGTGAGATTTCATGATGATTTGAGGGCACCCTGAAGAGACATCAGATTTGGAATACATGGCATGACATTGGAGGTTGGAATTTTCATGTCTATGGAAGTCTTCAAACTGAGAATGAGAGCCAATTTTGGAAATGCTAAGCTCTCAGAGAACAAAGAACTTAGAAACTACACCAACACAATATAGAAATGATGAAGAATCTTATCTCTGCTTATGGTACTGGATGTAAAAAAAAAAAATTCATGAGAAACTAAAATCCCAAATCTATGCTACATATGAATATTGGGCCTGAATATAAACCCTTCCTGGGGTATAAGAATCTTAAGAAAACTCAAGAAATGTGTTCTGTAACCTCTACTGATAAGTATTTTTAAAGAACACAAAGAAACCGATGCAAAACCACTCTCTAGGGAAACTTCAACAACCTAAGTATCACTGGACTAACCAGGAAAAAATAATCCCTGATGATTATGAGCTCCCAGAAAAATAACTGCAAACTATTTCAAGGAATGATCCACCATGGGGGTGACTCAGCAAACATTATAAACAACATCTTTAACACTCACAAGAACTTGAGTTGGAGCAATCTTTATGAGACCCGAAAGTAGTTATGTTTAAAATGACTGAAGAAACAAAGCAGAGGGATAGAAATCATATAAAAGATAGCACTCTATAGGGAAATAAAACTAAGAAGATGATTTTAAAAGAACAAAATATGGCTTTCAGAAATTTAAAATATAGTAATTAAAATTAAATATTCAAAGTAGGCTTCATTTTAAATATAGTCTATCTCTATTGCCTTTTAAAACCTCCCCATAATGACAGTTAAGAGATTAAAATTATATAAATCCACAAGGTAAAGAGACCAAGAGAGGAACAAACATCAGATAAGAAATGAGAACATAATTTTGCAAATGGAAAGAAAATGTATGAGTAGTAAACAACTTAATAAACTAAAGACAGCTGAGACCCAAGTTCTGCAGAGAAGAAAGTCTCAGAAAAACAAATTTGCATTACAGAACCTCAGAAAAGCTTATACTCTAGGAACATGAGTGAAACAAGAATAGAATTCCTTAAAGTCTACTTAAAAAGTAGTTAAACCCCCTTCTCCAATTTCCTAATTGATTTCACACAGCTAAGTGACTACCTTTCCCTCACTTAGCTAGGAGAATTTATTACCTATAAAATTGAACTAAAGAGACTGTCCCACACACAAATACAGAAAAAGGCATAGTAGTACAAATGACTGAAGGGGAAGCAGAAATGTAGATTTATGGCAGACAGAGAGATATATAGATGTAGAATGATAATGTACCCCAGTCCTCTGCCCTCACTTGACTTCCAAAAGGAGCTAGGAAATTGGAATTTCATGTCTGGGGAAGGAATTAGCAAGCCCAAGGGAAGAGGCCTACAAATATTGATATTTAGAAATAGCCCACCGAATTGGGTGCTTTCTTTGGTAATATTCACCAGTCAACACATTCAGACCATGAGAGATAGCTCAGTATTAATCACTGTTAATCTCTTTATCCTCAAATATTAGCAGACAACCAAGAAAAAGCAGAATCAAGTTGACATTCAATGTACACACAGAAAAGTTGTAACTAAGACCTAAATGTATGAGTTTAAAAGTAGTATATGAGGAAACTCAAAGACAAATCAATGAAAAAAAGATCTAAATCAAATTACACAGGAAAAAATGAAAAAAAAACAAAAAACAAACAAAAAAAAAAAAACAAAGAAGAGAATTAGAGAAATGCAAGCTGTGGGCAAAGGCCTAACATATATAATTGGTAACAGAAGGAGGGAGAACCAGGTTCAAAAAATTGGAATGGAATAATGACTGAAAGGCTTCCTAGTCTGATGAAAGACATTAACCCATATATTCAAGGAAAAGAGAAAATTCAAAGAAAAAGAACTAAAAATAAAACTTCAACTAGGAACATTATGGCCAAAGAGAACACCAATGTTGAAGTAAAAAATCTTAAAAATTAAAAAAAAACATAAATTTCTTTCAAAAAAATTTCTCTCTCTTTGTCAGAGAAAGACACATCAGAAAGCTCACTCACTCAGAAACAGATTCATTAATGCTATAATACAAAGGAATGGTGTCTTTAAAGATATGAAGGAAGACAACTGGTAGTCTAGGAGAGTATCTAGAAAAAAATATGGTTCAAAAACAAAGTTGAAATAAAGACATCTCCACACAAATGCAAACCAAGAGAATTTGTGACAAGTAGACACACACTACAAGAAATGATGTTTTTTCAGATAGAAAATTATTTTAGATGAATGTCTGAAAGTTCAAGAAGGAATGAGCAGTATGGGGGAGGGTAAATATATCAGTCACCTACAGAATATATTGATGGTTTAAAGCAATGCCTTGTGAAAATTACAATATATACTAACAATAATACATGGTAACTACTACCTACAACAAAAACATAAGAAACAGGTAAGTGGAGTTAAACTATTGTAAAGATGTAGCAGTGTGTTAGAGATTATAAAAGTATTAATTTTAAGTAGGCTATAATAAGTTTAGAGTGAATTTTGTAATTCACAGAGAACCAAAAATATTAGAGATAAAATGTACTAATGAAAATATGTGATAAATACCTAAAAAGTTAGTAAACGGAGTAAGAGAGCAAAAATCAAACGGATTTTCTGTTTAAAAATAAACTAGCAAGATGAAAAATTTGATAAACTTAACTCTAATTCTATCAGTAACTACATTAAATTAAAATAAAATAAATATTCCAATTAATAGACTGCCAGACTGGAGTAAGAAAAAAATAAGAACCACCTGTGGATTCATTATAAGAAACACATTTTAAACATAAAAGACTGGATAAAAGCAAAAGAATGGAATATATGTACCATATAATGTGCAAACACTAAGTAAAAAACAACAAGTGTGACTATATTAGTATCAGAGAAAGATAACTTTAAGCAAAAAGTTATGAGCAAAAACATAAAAGAGGACCACAGAATCTAAAAATTAAAAAGTCAAATCTGGAATCCATAGCATATGAAAACACATAGCATATGACAGCATCTATAGCTTAAAATAGTTGACAGTATATATAGCCTTACTATATATCAACTTTAAGCAGGCAGAGACAATGGAGAGGTAGAGAAAACCACAATAAGCACTGGCCATTTTAACCACATCTCTCAATGAATAATTAGAATAGAATAATAGAATAATTAGAAACATTATAGAATAATTAGAGAAAAAAGAATAGAATAATTAGAAAAATTAGAATAATTTAGAAAAATTAGAATAATTAGAAAAAAGTATTGAGGGTACAGAAGATTGAAACACTATCATTAAATGTGACCAAGTTAAATACAACAATGCAAGTATAGAGAGCAAGTCACATGTAAGTTATCAAAATAGACTATCCACTGGGCTATAAGTCAAGTCTTAAAAAATGCCCAAGGAAGGAAATAATTTAATGTATCTACTCAGATGACTGTAAGATGAAATTAAATCTCTGCAGCAGAAGGAAACTAGAAAATCTCCAAATGATTGAAAATAACCCATATGCAAACTGGAAATCAAAATAGAATTTAGAAAATATTGTTCTCTGAATACTACATATATCAAATACTAAATATTTAAATCTGTTAAGCCTAAAATAGGACAGGGAGGAAATGTATAAATTGATGGGCATATATTTTAAAAAGAAGAAAAGTTGAAAGTCAGTTATATAAGCTTCTAACTCAAAAGGCTTGAATGTTTAAAAACACTAAAGTTCTAACAAAGTGAAAGGAAATAAAAATCTTGAAGAAAAGTTTGGATGACTTTGACTACCATACTTCTATATTTACTACACTATTAAGTTATGGTAATTATGACTGTGCAATACGGTTCAATGACAGAGAAGCAGAACAGTGGAAGACAAGAGAGATTCAGAAATAAATCCTTACACGCAGTG
The DNA here is from genome assembly GCA_004024925.1 of Scalopus aquaticus. Taxonomy (NCBI): domain Eukaryota; kingdom Metazoa; phylum Chordata; class Mammalia; order Eulipotyphla; family Talpidae; genus Scalopus; species Scalopus aquaticus. The sequence continues at coordinate 27,221 of PVIJ01006882.1, read as the reverse complement.
CACTTAATTTATGGCAGGAGTCTTAATGCAACTCAGTGGGAGAAGAATGGTCTTTTTAACATATGATTCTGAAGCAACTACACATTTGTAAAATATTCTGACTCCTATCTCACATCAAAAATTAATTTGATTAATTCATTGACAGATTGATTAAAATGAATGTATCACTAAATGTTAAAGGAGAAAATATAAAGTTTCTGTGAAAAAACCTAGGAGAATATTATCCAGCCTCGGGAATGCAAACATTTCTTTAAAAGGACACAGAAAACACTAGCTGTAAATGAAAACAAAAAAACTGATTTTGACTTCATTAAACTTAATAATATTCATCAAAAGAAATGATGAAGGAAGTTAATAGCTGAGCCACAGTCAGTGTAGACTAAATTCTCAACATACTTAGATCTAACAATGTCTCATAGACGGAAATATATATTTTTTGTAAACTTAAAAAACCCAATTTAAAAATGGGCCAAAAATCTGAATAGACACTTCACAAATGACAATATCTGAGTGGCGAATTAGCCCCTTGGAAATTGTTCAATACTGGGGAAATGTACACTAAAATCACAATGGGATAATACCTTACACCCACCAAAATAGCTAAAATGAAAAAGACAACTCCAAATTTGGCAAGAGTGTGGAGCTTCTGTAGTGATCAAGAAATTCCACTCCTATGCACATATAAAAGAGAAACAGTGCACATGTACACCAAAAATTTACAGCACTTTCATAACAATTTATTAATACCAGTCAAATCGTAGATTGGTCAAAATGTCTAACAACAAAAGAAATGATAAAAGTTTGAGATATTTGGTGTAGAATACTACACAGCAATAAAAAGAACCACAGACCCAAACATACATTAGGTTGAGTGAAAGGATCCTGAAATTCCCACTTTCTGACTGATAAAAGTACATACTATATGATCCCATTCCTAGACATTCAAGAACAGACCAAATGAATCTATGGTGATAGAAGTCAGAGAGGAAGTCCTCTCTGGGTGTTGATGTTGATGAGGAGACCATAGGAAATGATCTTCTGAAATGTGGACAGTCTTCTAAATTTTAATTTTTTTAGGATTTATTTATTTATTTATTTATGCATACAAGAGCTCTGTGTAGACCAGAGGTGTGTGTGGGGGGTAGGGGAAGGGAGTAGGGTGAGAGGATTCACCAGAGACAGAATCAGGAGCAGAACAGGCATATTGACTGAAATACACTCCTGAGGGGAGCAGCATGCAAAACAGGAGAGGTCTGCTGTGCCATGTGGGTTAGCTCCCTGGCCAGGGATTGAACTTGTGCCGCAGTGGCTGCTGATAGCTTCAGAGTGCTGAGACTTAACCCCTTGTGCCACCAGAGAGGCCCAATGGTCTTCTATATTTTAAATAAGTGCGGCAGCCACACAGTTGTATGCACATGTAAATATTCATCGTTCTCTCCACTGTAAGCTAGAGTTTAATAAAAAATAGAGAAGGATTGAACTGCCCCTTCAAACCCTTTTTCCTATTGTATTATCTTTTCCTTGTCAAATTGTAAGTGCATTTTTATTTTATAGGTATCATGTCTTCATCTATTAGCAATATTAAATTTCTTCAGATCTATTAATTATTTTGATTCCATCTATTGATTTTGTTTATGAGGTCTTTAATCATGCAGAGTCTTAGATTTTTCTATAGGCAAATGCACCCATCTTTTAAAACTTCACGGACTGTAACTATGGTTCACAAGGTTTCAAAGATCTAATTTATACATGTAGTAAGATTTATACATATATATTCTTTTAAGTTGAGTGAAAGGACCCTGCAGTTCCCGTAGACTAAATTCTCAACATACTTACCTAACAATGTCTCATAGACGGAAAAATATATTTTTTGTAAACTTAAAAAACCCAATTTAAAAATGGGCCAAAAACCTGAATAGACACTTCACAAATGACAGTATCTGAGTGGCGAATTAGCCCCTTCTACTGTATTATCTTTTCCTTGTCAAATTGTAAGTGCATTTTTATTTTATAGGTATCATGTCTTCATCTATTAGCAGTTTCCATTTTCTGAGTGATAAAAGTACATACCATATGATCTCATTCCTAGACATTCAAGAATAGACCAAATGAATCTATGGTGACAGAAGTCAGAGTGGAAGTGTATGTTCTTTTTAATATATGTTTAAATATTAGATCTATATGAGATTTATTTTTGTATCTATTATATGCTATGGGTTGATTATATCCCCTCAAAATCCATATGTTGAAGCTCCAGCTTCCAACTGTGACTGTATTTGGAGGCAAGGCTTCTCAGAGGTAATTAAGAGTGACCCTTATATTACAGGGTTAGTGCCCTTATAAGAAGAGACATAAATGAGGACACACTAAGACATACAGGGCACCATCTGTAAGCCAGGAGAACTCTCACCAGAGACAAAGCCCTTCCAGAGTCTTGATCTTGGACTTTTAGCCTCCAGAATTGTGAGAAGATAACTTTAGCTGCTCAAGTCACCCAGTGTATGGTGTCTTGTAATGCAGCCAGAAGAGACAAAGTCTGTCCAGGAAATCTGTTTTGATTTCCTCCCAAGTACATAATCAATCTCTTAAATAATATGCCTTTATCCCACTGAACTTCTCAAATATTTGGGGACTGATGTCTGGATTCTCTATTACATTGATAAGTTTGTCATGTCTATGCCAGTTTCAGTACTCCATGAAAGGATGGATGCCCAGAAATAGCCACCCAAAAAGGAGGAGAAGCTGAAACCATGGAGAACACTGAGTATCAGACTATTTAAGACTCCTGAAGTCGAGTTAATAGTATGGCCCATGGGGGTGAACTGAGAATTGCACTTTCACATTTTGCTGGTGTAAACGTGAAGGGCACAGTGTGTGCAAGACAGTGTCCAGCATCTACCAGAACGACACAGATTTCCTTCCATCCAGTATTTCAACTCAGGATTTACAGCTATATAAATAAACACATAAGTACATAGGGAACAGAAGAACATAAATACTGGGGTGTTTGCTTATTTCAGTATTGCTCTAAGCAGCAACGAACTGGAAATACAGTGAATGTCCATCAACAGAGAAATGACTGAGAAAACTAGAGCACTCACACCCTGAACTGCTGTGCATTCCATCATAGAGAATGCATTAGAATGCACGCGAGGACTTGGAAAGGTTTCCAAAAGGCATAACTGAGTGGGAAAAGCAAGATCGGTGAGATTGTATGTTGTGATCCCATTTGTGAATAAATAACAACAATGGCCTCTCATATAATACCTCTATAGAATCTTATGGATACTAAGAGAAATACAGAAGAATCCACCATAGGTTATTATACCTGTACCAGGTTAGTATACCTATGTTATACCTATGTATAGGAGAATACCGAAAGCAAGGGAGAGGAAAAGATTAAGTATGTGGGGGGAAAAAAAGAACACAATGAGAAAAAAATGGGTATATGAAAAACAGTGTGTGTGTGTGTTGAATATGTACAAAATATTTTAAAGAAATTTAAAAAGAAAAAAACTGAAAATGAACAAATGGAGTGTAAGCACAAATAGTATGATAAAAATTTGAGAAAAGATGAAATTAAATATCAGAAATTAGAGAATCTCCCTTATTCCAACAATATAGCCAGTGACTGAATGAATTCCCACTCACCTTAAGCATCTCTAATCACCTGTGAAGCTACATTAACTATTGCAACACCATAGTGGGCTTCTAGAGAAGATCTGGGGCAAAGCAGACATCTACAATGCAGGCAAATGAGAAATCAAGTCTACTTTCCTAATATTACTGAAGTTCTACTCTGTGCCAAGCTTTGTGTTGAAGGCTTTAGCTGCATACCATGTAATCTTCACAAGCAATCTTAAAAGGTAAGAACTATTGTTATTTTACTTTTTTTTTCAGATGAAGAAACTTAACACAAGGAATGAAATGACTCGTCCTCAGTAAGTAGTTGGTGACAGGGCTGGAATCATCCCAGGTGCTCTTAGCCTCAGTTTCCCATGTACAGAAAAATAGCTTATGACCTCTAGCTTCCGACACCAGAACAGAGACTGGGAGATTGAATTCAGATTGAAAGCCACAAAGGGTAGAAGGGAATCGCTCACAGCGTTGTGACTAACAGCTGGATCCTCAGGGACAGACCCCGCCTGGAGTCCGTCTCTGAGATGAAGCTATAAATGTCCCTGAGAAAATGGCTCTCTCAACCTCAATTTCCGGCTGTCAGAGTTAGCAAGTAAAAAATGCTAAATGAAAGAAATGGAGAACATAAACTATAAAGATGAGTGCTAATATAAAAAGTTAACTATTTTAAAAGACTAATAAATTCAACAAACCTCTGGCAAATCACAGACATAGAGACATTTGCCAAATGACATAACACGTTGTCTTAAGAATATGGTTTTGGAAGAGGGGCTAAACTTCACTTACTCCAACAATATATACCTTTAAGTAGAACTTAAGTAGAATTAAACTTAAATTTTGGATAAATATTGAATAGCTTCTGACTTAACTGTGACCCATACAACACCTGGTACATAATTATACTGGGAAAATCTGTTGCTCATTTGCAACTCAAATTTATCTGCATAGTCTCTATTTTATCTGGGGACCTTACCTCGGTTTCCTTATCTGAAAAGATGGGTAAAATCAGAATAACTAACTACCTAGCATATTAGCGTCACTGAGTGTGCAAGCTGTCTCCAAATATCCATTCCATTCTTCTCTCTTCCTATCAAAATCCTGGTTTTCAGCCAAGTATTTATCTCCACAACTAAGTAACCCAGAGAGGTATGGCCATGTGGCTGAGTTCTATCCTGTGAAATGTAAGACAGTGAGATTCCCAGAAGTTACCTTGAAAGTAGAAGGACATATAGGGGAATCAAATAAGAAAGAGACATTCAGTAAAGGAGGGGGAGGATAAGGGCTCTAAACAGGGGAGAAAAGAGCACAAGGGACTATGGTGATGGTTCACGGGTGAATCGGTGGTGGGTAACCTACGGGGAATACACAATAATGTAAAAGATATGAACAACAATAATAAATTATTTAATTTAAAAAAAGAAGAAGGATATCTGTCCTGTGCCCTCTATCTCCCAAAACATACATGTAATGGCTGGAATTCCAGTAACCTTCTAGATAGAGTTGAGAGTTGGTCATGAGGATATATCTGTCCTGTGGCAGGTAGAAGAGCTGGAAAGGCAGGAAATTAGTCCCCATGAGCAGTGATTCCCAACTTGGCAGCACATTACAATCATCAGAGCAGAATTTCAAACTCCAGTCTCCCAAACAATTAAATTAGGATCGCTGTGGGTATCTTAGTTTTTAAAACTCCCATGGGTTATATTTATGGTCAAAAGGACACATATTCTGAGTTCTCGTCACTATTTCATAATGTCCCATGAATGACAAGAGATTCTGTTCACCCACTGGAAATAATAATCCCGTAGGTGAAGGTGGGGTCTTTGGCTTGTTTTGTTTTTACCAAAGCTTCCAGGTGATGCTTAACTTCAGTCAGTTTTGGGAAACTCTAGGTTAGGTCAGTGTCTCTAAAATTATAATGCATATCAGAATCACTTGGTAACCCTGTTTTTTGACAGTTTTATTGAGGTATATTTGACATATCATAAAATTCATTCATTTTAAGTTGCATAATTCAATGATTTTTAGTAACTTTACTGAATGGCACCATAACTCAGTTTCATAACATCTCCATTCCACTGCTAAGGCCCCTCAAACCCACTGACAATTAATTTCCATGTCCACCCCCAACCCCTGGCACCCACTAATCTATATTCTGTATCTATAAATTTGCTTTTTCTGGACCTTGCCTATAAATGGACCCTACAATATGTCTCTCACGTCCAGCTTCTTTCCCTTAGCCTAATGTTTCTCAAGTTCATTTATGATTTAGCATTTGTCAGCGGTTTGTTCCTATTTTGGTGAGTAATATTTAAAGAGTTTGTTAAAGCTCAGACCTCATCCTGGACTTCAGCCCAAGAGCTTCATCTTCAGTGGGATTAGTTTTTCTCACACACTCACAAGTGATGCTGGGCCACACACCTAGACAAGCACTAGTCCAGAAAATGTCAAATCTTGACTCCCCTCATTAACATACCTGACTAGTAAGTAGTACAACCCAACAAGTGACAGAATATTGAAACCCAGTTCCATTCATGTTGTCACACATGAGTCTATCCCTTTTGATTACTGAGTAATATTCCATTAGTGCCAAATATTTTATTACATTCAATATAGTACTGTGGCAGTGACTGTGGTCTAACTTAGATTAAGTCAAATCCCAGATGTGCCAACTATTTTCTGCATGACTGGGAAGATCACTCAATGCCTCTGCCTCAGTTTCCTCATCTACAAAACAGAAATCGTATTATCTACTTCAAAACTTGTGAAGGTTAATTTTATATGTCAACTTGTCTGGAAAAACGAGTGCCCTGATAATTGGTCAAACATTATTCTGGGTGTTTCTGTGAAGGTGTTTTGGGGTGAACTTAACATTTACATTGATAAATTGAGTAAAGCAAATCATCCTCCCTAATGTGGGCCTTTAAATAAATTAAAGTCATGAATAGAAGAACAAAACCAGCTGAGACTCCTCTGAATAAGAAAGAATTCCTCCTGCCTGCCTGCAGTTGAGCTGGGACATTGGGTGTTTCTTGTTTTAGACTCAACTGAAACATTGGGTTTGCTGTATCCCCAGTTGCTGACTGCAAATCCTGGGGGTTGGCATCCCCCACAACTATGAGCAAATTCCTTGTGATTGCTCTGTCTCTCTCTTCACAAACACACACAAACACACATATGATCCAGCAATCCCACTTCTGAGTCTATACCAAAAGAACTGAAAGCAGGGACTGAACCAGGTATTTATATATCCATGTTCATAGCAGCATTATTTAGAATGGCCAAAATGTTAAAGAAACTCAAGCATCCATTGATGAAATAATTGACAAACAGAATGTGATATAGACAATGGAAAATTATTCAAATTTTTAAAAAGTCAGACTTAATTCTAATACATACTAATAACATACATAAACCTCAAGGAGATTATGCGAAATGAAAAAATTCATGCACAAAGCGACAGATGCTGTATGAGTGTAAGTACATATGAAGCACTTTTATAAAGCAGTCAAATTCATAGAGACAGAGAGTTAAATGGTGGTTACCAAGGGTTCAGGGAGAGGGAAGTGGGAAGTTATTGTTTAATGCGTACAATTTCAGTCCAAGAAGATGAAAAAGTCTTGGTGATATTGGGGAGAGCACTATGGACTATGATGGAGGACTATGGAGGACTATGTGAGAGCTATGGTGACCACACCTGAGGGAAGAAATCCTGCACGATTAAAATATGAACAAATATGTGAGACAATGGTACTTTGTTTAAAAAGGAAGAAGGAAAAGGAAGGAGGGGCGAAGAAGGGAGAGAAGGACTGAATTTCTTTTTTGGGCAAAGCGTTAAGACATTTTCAGTGAATGAAAAAAAAATTAATTACCTTCCTCATAGAGTGTCTCTGAGAAATAAATGAATTCATATATGTAAAGTGACATACAGTAAGACTGATGTAAGTGATATTTGTCTCACAAATAAAGATCCTACATATTTTCAAAGATCATGAACGTAAAATTCTTAGAAGAGAAGGCAAAATGAAAATACAGACTATAAAACCACGAATTACCAGTGTAATCCCAATTTTGCATGAAATATTTTTAAGATCTATGTATACATCTGCATAGAAAATAAAGAATGAAATCAATTAGTTCCAGGTGATAATACTACACATGATGTTTGTCTTGACAGGGTTCTTGTTTTCCCAATTTTGACAACAAATATGTGTGAATTCTGTAAACTTCACCCCTAAAAATTATTTTAGGTGTTTAAGGGAATCCAGTCTGCAACCAACATCCTGCTTATATTTCCTTCTTAATTGGAGGTACCTTTCTCCTTCCAACAGGGTAGACCGTTAGCATATGGCATCTCCAGGCACTTCATGTGCATCTAAGACAGGTAAAGAGTGTCTCAAGTAAGGGAATTCCTTGAAGCATTTATTTCACATCCTGCATTCACAAGAATTTTGAAAAGCAGCAGAGACCTGGAGGCTAGAAGTTCAAGGAATAGGAATCAGGCAAGAAGACTAGGTTGGCACTTATGTTTTTGAACAATCAGCTCCAATGACAGGGAACTCACCCCACACCTTATGTAATCAGGGCTTATCTGCATTCTCCAAGACACTACTCATTTCTGCTGCCAATTATGCCTTCTCTTGCTTTTTTTTTTTTTTTTTTTTTTTGCATAATTGGAGAGTCTCAAAAGAAAAGCAAAACTGGAGAGAATGTCACTTCAGGTCCTTTGCAATTCTTCTTGAAGTCTTACTATTCTGCTCCTGGTGTCATTCCAGGCTGCCTGCCTCTCCTACCTCATGCTGTTAATGGTCATATAATGCAATACTTATTCCTACCTAGATATATGTTTCTAGTCTTCTGCTTTGGTCAATGATCTTCCCATTCTTCAAGGTCCAAGTAGATTCTCATCCTTGTGCAATCTTGCTCAGTTCTCCAACTACAGTAGAGAGCAATTGGCAACTACTCAACCGATTATCTCTTGCTATATCTCTCCAGACAACTAAAATGTAAGCTTCCTAAAGTCATGGATGATAATCATCTCAGTAGAAGAGCTCCACAAACACAGATTGAAATTAGAGTATTTTATTTATTTTCACCTTGACAGTCACATATCCCTAGTGACATCTACAAACTCACATGTTGAATGGAGAAGTGGGTGAAGATCCAATAAATGACTTAGAGCAAAAACAACACAATTTCTTATTCAGAAAGTTTCAGAATTATCCCAAAGGATCATGACAATAATCATAAATTTTCCTGACTCCATCTAAGCAAGCTGGGCTCAAAACCGTTGAGCTGGTTCTGTTTTATATTGCTAGAAATGGAAACTTTTCAACTGCATTCACCTGAATAATTGAGTGGTTCATTGCTTGGGAGAGGAACAATTGAGCACATTCCATTGTTTGGAAGAGAACTGATTGAATGTTCCATTGCTTGAGAGAGAAACAATTGAGCATGAAACTATTTGGAAGAGAAATAATTAGGCATTCCATTATTTAGGAAAGGAACAATTTAATATCCCATTCCTTAGGAGAAGAACATTTAAGGACAAACTTTCAACTTAGAACCCTAGTCTACCTAAAAGTTAGTTTCCAAGTCATTTATTTGTTTGAAAAAGAGGACACATTTACTCAGAGAATCAAGATTTGTAACAATTTGCAGACTTGCAGGTGTCCAAAGTAGTACCTTCACCCCCTTCAACATGTTTACTTTCCATTGTATTTGAAATGCAACACAGGTTGTTATTCATTTCTACCACCACTTCTGATATTGCATTAGTAAGGAATGCATTCCTAGATCCAACTCTATATGCCAAGACTTTGCATTTCCTGCCTTTACTGAAAACAGGTGACCACCTCCTTCATTGTCCTCTCAGTTGCAGTCCTCCACAGGCTAGACATTCCAGCCAGGTCATGCAATTCTCAGCCACTCATTGCAAAGTGAAACAGACTTTCTATTTGTAGACAAGAAAGTAACTCTCTAGGTCAGTCACTTCTGAAGGTGTCCTGAATGTAGCAATGACTCAAATATCTTTGCATCCAATGGTTAAATCTTATCCTACCAGAGTTTCATCACTTTGGATATCTGATCTCCCAAGCATAAATGATAGTGACTGGCATCATATGCTAAACCACTGGGACAAAGTTTCAACATTTTCACTATCTTCAAGCTCCTTCACACATCTAGGCACTGAAATAAATCTCTGAAAGTGACGTTATTCTTCAGATAGGATTTTAAATAAACCCTTCCATCTTTCCCCTTCTCCATTTTTATTTTAGTACTAGATTATTTGCAAAACTGGTTACTATATATATATGTCCTCCCAAAGTCCATCCCCTTGCATAATTCCTTCCCATGCTGACTATGGACCAGGCAACTTGATTGACCAATGTGACAACAGAAAATGCAATGCACTCAGAGACTTGAAAGTGAAAAATATATATGTGTGTATCTATATGTATATAAAATAAAAGCATATAAAATATATGTGTATATCTGTGTGCATGTAAACAATATGCCTATATGTAAATATATGTATATATACACATATGTATATATATGTATATATTACTTTCTTATCTACAAGATATATATATGTAAAAGTATGTATGTATGTGTGTGTTTATATATATATTCTTATATATATATTATATATATATTCTTGCTCTATCTGTTCTTAAAATTACTATCTTAAAAAAAGAACTACTATCTTATGAGGAAAACTGGTCTAGTTTGCTGGATAGTGAAAGACATGTGACCAAGTTGCCCATATTACACAAACTGACAAGTCTGCCTGCCAACTTCCAGGTGTATGAGTTAGAGAACAGACCTCTCACTCAGTCTGCCAGTTGACAGAAGGATCATGAACAAGTCCAGCAGAGATTAGACAAACTGGCCCAAACACTAGCTGATCCATAGAATCAGTAGCTGAAAAAATGGCTGTTGTTTTAAGCCAGTATGTTTTGAAGTGGTTATTATACAGCAAAAGCGAGCTGGTACAGGAATTGTTATCAAAATGTTGGGTACTGCCATAACTAAAATCTACAACATGTGGCATTGTCTTTGGGTCAAATGGATGGAGTATCGAGAAGAGGGAAGGGAAATATTAATATGGAGTAGGAAATTGGCGAGCAAACCGTTAGTGGAAACTGAAAAAGTAGTGAAGAAACTAGAATAAAAAAATGAAATATACGTTGACTTGTGATATATAGTGATAGAATAATTAAAAATATCATAGCCTGTGATATCATAACAGTAAATGTATATAAACTTTTGGAGATTAGCAAAATGATTTCCCAAGCATAATGCTAAAAGAATCAAGTGGCTTAACTGGATGCTTATAGTAAGATAAAGGAAAAGAGAGGGTAAAGAGTTGTTCAGTTTGCAAGCAGAATTTGAAAGGGTCAGGATTTTCTGGATTGTAATTTACATGTGTTTCTCAATACAAGTCTCTGGTGTCAGTAAAAGATTCTCAAAATGATAGCTTTGTGATAAGTGTAATTTAAATATGCTGCATTAAGAAACTTCATAAAGACCTCTTAAATATTTCATAATCTGCCTATCATATATCCTTAGCTATAAAAGAGTTTATAAGAATCTGAGGGTGATTGTGTCAGCGTAGAGTGATTGTCACTGTTTTTTGTCAAATGGTGTAGACTTTATAATTTGATACATAGGAAACTCACAAAGTGTTAAGGTACTTATATAAGTAAAAGGGCCATCAGCTTTAACTGGATAATACCAGCTTTAACTGCAAAAAGAACTCTAGGCTCCCATATTTATGTAGACATAAACAGCAACAGCTATTCACCTGCCAACATAGATCATTTCTTATGAAAAAGAAAGAATGTCTCAAAAGGTAGCTTCCATAAGCAAGATAATGAACACTTGAAAAGCAACGTACAGCTCTTCTTGAGAAGTTAAACTGGATCCTGATCAAGGAACATTTCCAATCCACAGTAGGTTCACAGGACAACATCTCCCTAGTGGTGTTTCAGAATTGGTAAATTCTGCTACATGCCTTCCTTTATTTTCATTTTTATGGCCTTAACTTTCTTACTATGTGCTATTTTGGTTATGTGACGGTCAGATATCTCTAGTTCAAGGTCTTTAGATCAAGGGACCCACATTTGAAGACCCACATCCAAGGAACGTCATCAATATCTAGATCTACTATAGGTCAGGAAATCCTAGACTTTAATCTTAATGCTAAAATTGGATGATATTTTAGAGGGTCCAGAGTTGGAACAGCACATTTTGCATGTGGATAGGATGCAAATAATTATGCAGAGGGCAGTCTGTGGCAGATAGTAAAAGTAGTCAGAGTATTCTTTAAAATGTTTACACACCAGGGTTTTCCCACTCTTACTTATGTTGAAACCTGCCATCATTTGAATAAGTCTGGGCTAGCCTGCCATGTAAAAATGCCTGAGCTAGACTGCTAAGTAGTAATAGGCAGGTAGCATAATAATCCTGCTTCTCCTAGCTATAAAACAACTAGACATTTGAGGGAAGCCACCTGGGACCAGCCAACCTGTCAGTACCAAACAGTTTTCCAATTGAAAGTAAATATATGCACAAGCTCTGCTGAGATTCACTGTCCAGTCAGTCCAGATCATCCATACATCAGAAATGTGAGCAAAAGCTGATGCACCTCTAAATACCTATGATCTACGACAAACCACCTTGTCAGAATAGTACCAGAAAATCATTGTAATAAATTAAACACATTCCAATACGAAAACCTTAAGACTAGTTAGTTACATGCTCCATACATACTATGTACTTACCACTCTCTTCCCTCTATTCAAAACAATGTTTCTTCCTTTATTTATCTTGAAGAAAAATCTTTCCTCTTTTCTAATTAGACTGTAAACATCTTTATGAGGATATGTGGCACGGTGATTAATAGTGCATACTTTGGGGTCAGATCACCTGGGTTCAAACCTCAAATCCATGACAAGTTCTGTGACTTTGAGTAAGTCACGTAACCACATAGTACTCAACTTCTTAAACCCTAAAGTAGGGATAATAATGGTATTCACTACCACATTGGGTTGTAGGAGAATTAATTAGTCAACTTTCATGAATTATATGAATCAATAACTTATCTACTTACAAGGGTGCCCGGAATATTTTAATAGTGAATGAAATGTGTTTACATATTTGAGTTTTAAGATGAATCTTAGCCAATGCTGAGATTCTCTCACTTACTAAAAAAATAATCATTAATCAATTGTATCAAATCATTGTATCAAATCTCTCTCTAACACTGGGCAAAAATCTTGAATGCTGAGCCACAGTATTGTTACAAGAGACAAATCTGGGAATGAGTCCTTGATAGGCCAGGTAGAATTTCCCTAAAGAAAAGGAAAAAATGATGAATCAGGAATTCCACAAAGGAAGGTGTTTCAATGCAAGGGGTCTTCTTTATCTCCTTAGACATAAGATTTGTCAGCCTCTAGCTATGGGGTCCAGCAAGAATGTGTACCATTGAGTACATCAGGCATTGTTTGTTGTCATCAATAAGCACTTGCATGTATTTCATCTCTTCCCCTTGCATCTTGGATATCTGTTAGTTATGGTCTTTGACTATGCATCAGAATCTCCAGGAAATCAGTTAAAATTTCTTATGGTATGCCTCAACCCCGATCTGTCAAGTCAGTGTGCCTGGGGTGGGTGGGCCTGGGAAGCAGCATCCAAAGATCTCCCCAAATGCACCTCATGCACACTAATATGCTAATATGCAGATCACATATGGCTTGTGATAGAGTGACAAGAAGTACCATAAAGTTGGCTTCTGAGTCACTAGGGTAGATTCCCCATTATGATAGCTTCATGGTCTCCAGGTAGATGTTTTCGGACTCATCCTATTATTTTGTTTGTATGAGATATGGAAGCAGCCATTTCTATAGAGAGTGCCCTGGTTTTTTCTACTGGGAAATGGTATTTAGAAACCACACTCTAGGGGTGCGAGGGTGCTTAGGACCCATGGTTGGCCACTGTATCTAGACCTTTTCAGTGGGCTGAGCTAGAAGGAAGACTTTTGTTTCTTTTTTCACATGAGAAAATTTATGTGAGTGACTCAAACTTCCAAAATCAAATTCAAGACTAAGGAGTATTTACTTAATCTCTTCAATCTTACACTTTTGTGATTTTTTTCCCTCCACACAAACACAATTCATTTTAGTTCTCAATGACACCAATATTTGTATTCATTTAATTTATCCCACAATGTACACACAAATTTCTGAGAAGTTATTCAGATCACCTATATTAGATTACTACCAGATACGTAAGTTTATCTTTTAAGCATTTTTATCCATACAATTTATGTCGCTAGAAATGTAGTCAAATCATTGTATTTTGAAATCACTTGAAATAATTCTTCTCTATCTGGTTATCTGACACAGTTAAATTAATTTCTTTCACTTTGCTTTCAATCTTTAGAGACTGCTGTCTTCTAAATTCGATTTTGCTTTGTAATTATGTAAAACATCTTCCTGTTCCAGAGTTGAGTCTATAAAACAAGGCATATTTGGAAATATTTAACTTCATCCTCTAGATGACTCATTTTTTCCTTCACTGCCCTGTAGATATATACAGTTTTTTTTTTAATTTGTAGTTTTTATTTATCCAACCCATCACCATTATAAAAACAGACATACATAAATTATATCCTTACTTCCATTTTCTTAAAATGCACATGGTTTTATCTACTTGGTTTCATTTACTTGTTTGAGTCCAGCATATATTCTTTTTTTTTAAGATTTATTTATTTATGCATACAAGCTGGGGTGCAAGACAGAGGTGCGGGACAGCAAGAGGGTTCACCAGAGACAGAGTGGGGAACAGAAAAGGCAGATGGACCAAAATACACTGATGAGGGGAGCAGTGGGAGAGGCAGGAGAGGTCTGCTGTGCCATGTGGGAATCTCCCTGGCCCCAGCATCAAACTCACGCGGCAGCCACCAACAGCTCCACAGTGCTGCACTTAACCCGTTGTGCCACTAGGGAGGCCTCCGGCATATATTCTGAAGCTAACTTTATCACTGCTTATAAACATATTCAATTACAGCTGTGTGGATATGCCAGTTTATTCAACTAGTGCCCAATGATGTATTCATTTTCCCTACTCTTCTATATACCGTTCTTTTTGCCCGAGTATTTTTAGATTATCCTTTAAATTTTATGAAAACTGGGCTCTGTAGACAAGAAGAATCTCTGAAGATCAGTTTGGTGGTAATAAGTGGAGAGAAATATACCCTGTTTATATCTATTTCAACTTAACAATTGTTACTGGTCCTGTGCTATGTTCAGTGGCATGAGGACACCAAGGTAAGAGAACTATCTTGCCCTACAGGTCCACAAGTGTGAAACAGATAATTGTGTAATAAAAGGTAGAATTAAAGTCACAATTACAAGAGAATTTTAAATGACAAGATGAAGAAAACACCTGAGATAACTTATAGCTAGGAAGAGTAATGACTTCATGATGGAAAAATATTTGATCCTTGATAAAAACCACAAAAATTTTGACCAATATAGGTAGGGGAATACGGGCATCCCAGAAAGAAGGGTGCATTGTGGAGGGCTGAGAAGGAAGCATTGAGAGGTAGTATATGGATAACACAATGGTTCAAGCTTGTGAGTCAGACACAGAGTCCAACTCCTGGATGTCCACAGCAAGCTCAGGTAAGACTTATGTCTGCTTATATGAACCAGGTAGTGTGAGCTGGCCTTTGTGCTGCAGAGTCCTGGAATGCCATGCTGCAAAATCTCCTGCTGTTGATGACATCCTTATTAAAACTCTTCCCCTTGGACTGCTGAAATGACCTCCCCATCCTCTAACAAAAACTCTATTCTCCTCCCCTCTCCTCGGATGCCTTTCTCCTAAGGACATGGGGAGAAACAAGCTGCAAATGAATCCTGGCCTTTGTTCTTAGCACAGAGTCCTTCTTCCCCAGGTGTCTGCCTCCTCAGCTTGGGGATTTGTTGGCTTCTATGGCAACCACCTCTGCTACACACGTCTTTTCCCTCAGATGCCTCAAGAAAGCCTTCCTTAGCTTGGAATGCTGGTTGGCACCTGCAGAGTCTCAGGCATCCTATGATTTTATAAGCCAGAGAAATGTCTCCAACTCCAACATATCTTCCCCTACCCCTTTGTTGCTACATAGACTCCTTCAGACACTGTGATTTAAAATTGCCCTCCATTTCTCCTCAGGAACAATCATAAAGATAGTTTGACGATTGACATTTTAACATGTATCCAACAAACATTTTTTGAGTGTGCCAGGCATTATTCCAAACACTCAGGATAAAGGAGTGAACAAAAACCTGGATGAAGCTCTTCTGAAGTATGAATATATACCAGGCACTCTGATGAATATTGTATATCAATCAGATAGAATCCTTACAAGCGAGATCAATATTTTTGCTAAGTCTATTACATAGGTGAAAAAATGAGTGTTGGTTGGATCAACCAAATGGTTATCTGGGTTTGTATCCTGCTTTCCTCTGACTAGATAATTGCTTTAAGAAAGTTTCTTATAATTGCTCTTTGTCTCACTTTCTCTGTCTGGAAAAAGGAGATTATAGCAACTACCTCCTAATGTTTGCTGAGAATGAATGAGCTCTTATTTGGGAAGCAAGTAAAACAGTACCCAGCACATTAAGAATATTTCATAATTGTGTCCTTTTCATTTTTGAATGTTTGGTAGAATCCGTTTGTGAAACCATCTGGTCCTGGGCTTTTGTTTTTGGGGAGGTTTTTAATTACTGTTTCAATTTCACTGCTTGTGATTGGTCTGTTTAGGTGTTCTATATCTTCTTTGTCTAGTTTTGGGTGATTGTATAGATCACGGGTGAATTGGCGGTGGGTTACCCAAGGGGAATACAAAATGTAAAAGATAAAAATAACAACAAAAATATATATTTTTTTAAAAAGGAATATTTCATAATTGTAGTAATTATTATATATTTCCCATTTGGTGTGATGTAACATTTATTTGTTTAAGCATTTGTCCTATTAGATCATGAGATTCTAAGTATTAGGATGGATTTTTTTTATATAAAAATTCTCCAGTTTAAAATGGGGTGCATAATATTTACACTGCAGCTGAATTATACGATCAGAGAAGGTGTTTTATGTTTATATAAAATACTTAGTACAGCTCTGAATCTATAATAGATGCTCAGTAAATTTTTAGTATTACTATTATTATTGTTATTACAATTTCCACTATTGGTATTATTATCTAATAATTAGCACACTAATCTAGTAATGAAGAATGTTCATAAAGCATTGTGTGACTTGAATAAAAATAAAGGGATAGAACTGATTCAGAAACCCCACAGCCCCTGGGGCCCCAGGAGACACCCTTGCCTCCATCCAGTCCCATAGTGGTTACTCATCACCTGCTTTGGTTAACACTAAGTGGTGGGGGCTCACCCCTGCTAACTACTTAAAAACTAATATTGGGTTTGCAAAAACTGCTTTTTAATGATCTTGAACAGCCCTCCAGAAAACCTCATTAGCAGGCCTGAATCACTCGGGGCTGTGCAGGGAAAGCTGCATGCTGGGTGGAGGCTGTCAGCTCCTGCTTGTCTCTGAGGCAGAGCACGTGCCGCGTTAAGCCCCACAAAGGCTCTTCCACAGGCTCTGAGTCACCTCTTCCCTTTTCCATCTTGTCTAGGGCTTCCCGGTCTCAAGAAGAGTCCTTGGTCCCACCTCTCTGACCCACTGTTGCGGAGAAAGGATGTCTTGAAAAAACTCCACAGATAGGTTTTTACGGACCCCACCTCCTGCAGACCAAAGATATCCAAGACACCAAGGACTACAAATCCCATAACATCATCATCACCGAAGGGGGGACTGCTGGGAACTGAGGGTGGGGTTAAGCAACCACGTTTGGTGTATAACCAGACATGTGGTCTTTGGGGGTCTCTTGGCTGTTTGTTGGGTTTTAGTGCGCCATTGGGATTATAGCTCAGAGGAACTAGTAGGCCACATTCACCAATTTATACTCTTTCTTTTTTTTTCCTCCTTGAGTTGTTCTTTTCTATTTGCCCTCCTTTTGTAATTTATTAATTTTTTTCACGTGTGCCTGCAGTTGAGTCTTATTATAAATTTCTTTTAAGCGCATGGGTGAGGACCTTCATAGTCAGCCACAGTAGGCAACCCATCGCAAATTGGGGTTGCCCTGTAACACCACCACACCCCAGACTCTACCTGAACAGATCCTCTCTGGTCAGAGAGGCATCATTCCTCTTCTCTAATGCCCAGTGGGGCGCCCTCTGCCCCTGCCATCAACTCTGAGCTCATTCCAGGGCACCTTCCCACCTCCTCACTTGTATCTCCTAACTCTACACTGAGAAAGTCCAAACCAAGTGAACCAGGCTGTTCTGATCCAGGCCAAAGGCTTGTGATTATTTTCCCAGCTTCTAAGCACTTGCAGTTCCCATCACCTGGATTGTCATCACTCAGTCTCTGCAGCAAAGTGGCAGGGGAAAAACCCAGGACATAGGTTCTATAGACAGGGCTCTGTATCCTACCTTTGCCTCCAAATAATTCTTGGACTGAGATCAAGTACATCATTTCATGTCTAGTCTTCCTCATTGTTTAAAATATTACAACAGTGTTTCTAAATCTTGGTGCAACTAACATTTGGGGCAGGTAAATGGTGTTGGAGTGGGGACTGCATTGGACATTGTAGATTTCCTGGGAGCATCCTGGACCTCTACCCTCTAGATATCTGCAGCTGTCCCCACCCCCACAGTCATAGCAACAAAAAATATTTGCAGACATTTTCAAATATTCCATGGGGAGCAAAATTCCCTACAGTGAAGGAGTATTGCATGGCACTAACTGGAGGAAGATCTGTGATTTCTGCCTAGGACACTACAGCTTTCTTTTTCACCTGATAGTTCCTTTTTAATAAAAACAACAATGTTAATACTTATATGGCACCATTATGTATCTAGCATTGTCCTTAAGAAGTTTCCTTAGGTTAGATGGTTTAGCATCACTTACCCCATAAAATAATTACTTTTACTGTACCCATTACAGATAAGAAAAAAATGAGAGATAGTGGTTAAATAACTAGCCGAAAGTCACATAGTCAAAATGCACTTGCAGGCAATGTGTCTCAAGACTGTCTTTTCTGAATCCTCAATACTTCTTAGAATAGGCAGGTACTTTGACATAAGGAAGACCTAGGTTTACCTTTCATCTCTGGTACTTACAAGCTTCAGAGTGTAGGGCAAGTTGCATCCCTGATTTTCTTAGTGAGTAAAATGAAGATAATAATACCTATATGTCAGCACGGTGTGAAGTTAAAATAATAATAATTATATGTACCTCTTAGATTAGGGACAAACCCATAGAAGTTGCTCAATGAAGACTGATGATGGTGGTAATTGAGATAAAGAGAAGTTGAAAAAGCAGGAGAGGAAAACTATAAGCTCCTAGAAAGTCAATGAATTTTTTCATATGTATATTCCCAGACAGCACCTGCTCTTGTGTCTGTCTAGTTACAGCTCTGACTTTCTGAGACCTGAGAACAAATTTCAGCCCCTAGTCAAAACAACCCACTATGTTTTTTTGCTAATAAAGTTTTATTGGTGCACAGACATGTTCATTCACTTACTCACTCTCTAGGACTGCTTTCATGAGATAATGCTTATAGCTGTCCCCAGGGTTGAGCAGTTACAATAAATACTGATGACCCACCAAGCCAAAAATATTTGCTATTGGGCCTTTCACACACAAAAAATTGCCTACCTTTACCATATAATTTGAATTAGAAAACATAAAATGTGAAGATCTCCAATATCCTTTTCTGGTTCAAATACATTCTGCAATTTTCTGAATTATCAGCTCCCTCACCTTTTCCACATTACTTTCTGTAATCAACTTCATTCAGCTCAAAGTTCGTTGATTATTCTTTCATCACCCCCCTCACATCATCAGATAAAGATTCCAGGCTGTTAATTTTCACTACCACTCTTATTAATTTGCAGATGTGCCATGGTTACTTCCATCCTCAAATTGGAGAAGTGACAGCAAGCTCAAATTTAAAAAGAGGAAAGACAAAGGCAAGCCTACAACTAGGCAAAGCCCTTTTCTCCTAGGTTTCCCGTCATCCTTCCTGCTGACTCCAGAACTGGCTGGTTTCCTTCAGCATCCACTCTGCCACTCACCAGCAGTTAAGGCGCCTCTCTGTCTTAATCAGTTACCATAGGGCAAGGTTCTCTCTGAAGAAGAATTCAGAGACTGGAGTGGGGATAAAACAAGCACAAAAGCCCAAAGAAAAAGAACTTCTGAGTCCATTTTCTTCTTTGAGACTAGAGCTTACTTTCTATGTTTTCTTACATCAGAGAAATTCCATAATACCAAGAATGATGCAGTGATGTTAACCGAGAGGTGCTGAACAAACATAGGTCAGAACCACTTACCACAAATGTGACCCTGAGTCCTCATAGGGAAAAAAATTCTTCCCAGGAATACCCTGAAATGGGTTCACATGCTTTTGTCATAATGCAGGGGAGAGTGAAGAAGTAAGCACTTGTCATTTTCAACTTCTGTTGTGAGAAGTGGTCTCACCACTCACCAGAAGGAAATAGAGGTAGGAGGATGCCTTTAGAACAGGAATAGCCAGCGTTTACCATTGGTGAGTTACTACTACTTAAAATATGTAATAAAAAAATCCCATTTCTAGTATCTGTAGTATCCTCTACAAATGCCAGTTACTCAGAGGGCCCACCTTGTGTGACTGCTTTTGCTCTCAGAAAGACATGGCTCTATTCTAACAAGAGGTTTATCTTTTTTCTTTCAAAAGACTTGAAATTTTTGACAAAGTGCTTGGGTCACTTTCCCACAACATAGTTAGATGGGCACACTGGAGATGGGAGAGAAAGACAAGATAGGAAGATGCCAGAATAGTCACAGTTCCCATATTTCAAGAACTCTGCTGATTACTCGCATTGCATAATTCTCATCACAAACCAATGAGGTAGTTGATTATCACCTATCACTGAAACCAGGAGACTAGAATAAAGAGGTGAGAGCTCTCTAGGGTTAAACATTTAAGGAGACACTATTTTCAGGGCTGACCCAGTGACAGTCCTGCACTGACATAATCTAGAGCGGGAGTACCTCCTTAAATTTTTCACCCTAGTCTTTTACCCACCTTAACCTCATCTTGGTCCTGCATGTCACAATTACAGATGATTGGAGAGTTCATAATGGATTCAAAATTACATTCTCAGAAATTGGCAGAGCTGTGATTTCAACCCAGCCTAGAAAATTCACCATTAAATTTTGGGCAGTGCTGTCTTGAGCAAGTGATGCAGGTGCCACAGAAACAAGGTGGAGGGTTATCATACAAAGTCATTGAGAGAACGGGGGCCAACTGGTAGACCAGATGTCTTGACGAGACAAGGCCTCCTCCTCCTTAAATGCTCATCCATTAAAGGCCATATGTTGATCAGAGCTGATAGTAGGGAGCTATCTCACTCTCCATCCCTGGTGTGCTGTCAGTCCCACTCATAGGTTTAACTTCTTTTGTTCTGCTCCTCTTTCTTGGCATTTGCCATCCCTTCTGGTAAAACACACAAATCCCTATGGCACTCTTGAATCCCTCTTCCAGACAATTAATTAAAAATCTGAAGTAGAATACTGCCCAACACTTCCTTGGTGTCACTCAAAAAGAGATCATCTCCCAACTGGATACCTATTGTTTGCCACTTTTTAGTTTAGATTTCCTACATAATAAGCATTAGCAAACTGAGTATCAGCATTCTTTGCACACCCAGGTGAATTTCACAAGACAGCTTATCTAACTATGCCTCTTCTAGTTTATCACAAGGATTTGAATATAGGGGCCTTCCTAGTGGCACAGCAGTTAAGCACTGCACTGTGGAGCTGTTGGCAGCGGCGACACGAATTCGACACCAGGCTGGGGAGATTCCCACATGGCATGGCAGACCTCTCCTGCCTCGCTCGCTGTTCCCCTCAGCAGTAGGTTTCGGTTGATCTGCCTGTTCTACTCCCCACTGTCTCTGGTGAACCCTGTCACCGCTCCAAGCCTCTGGCCTGTATCCCAGCTTTTATGCATAAATAAATAAATTTGAAAAAAAAATACTGTCCTTAACAATTAAAAAAGTTTGAAAAAAAAAAGAATTTGAGTATAGAAAAAAGAAACCATCAGGTCCCTGGGAAAAAAGATAAAGTTTCAAATGGTGTTGAAGAGTTGATTGGCAAGTACATATTAAGCTGCTATGGTGTGAGAGGCATTGAAAATCTTTGTCAAGGCCACAGGATATATGTGCTGAGCTGCTAAGGATCTGACTCTTTCTAACTAATATTTAAAGGCCATTTAACACCTATGCATAGGTCTATCCTGCCACAGACATGGAAATAATTTTCATTATCCAAGCATAGGGAACACTGTAAAAACAGCTCCAAGTCTACCCAGCCCCTTGCTCTAGTTTTTATTCCCTTAATCATAGAGTGAGAATTATGCATCATTTCTCAATAGCCAATTATCTACTTTATATCCCAAATTTTAGGAAATAGGCCTCCACCTTACCCTGCCAGACTCACACAGTTTCTCTCTCATCCCTGGGTAGATCTCATGGTAGAATGAAAAGAACATAGACTTTGGAAGGAATTAGGTCTGTTTGGGGAAACCTGAGTCAGAGCAGGGAGGTGTCATCCTGGCCTAAATATACATTATCAATATGTAGGAGTGTCTTCTGCTAAGGAATATCTGGTGCTTTATGGAGATGCACTTTTTGAATCTTCATAGAAACCCTGAGATAAACACAATTATCATGTCTACTTTATCAATGAGGAGATCGAAGCGCAAATTGGTTAACTTACTGTTTAAGTTGCACAGCTAGAGAATGATGTAGCCAGAATGGCCTGGAAGTCCAGTGTGAAAGGTGGTACCCTTAACCACTAGGCTTTACTGCTTTTCATAGCCACAAAAGTTAAAATGTAGTTACCTTTGAAAGCAACAGGATGATTTCCAGGTGTCATAAAGAGTGAATTTAAAGCCAAGAGGAGAGCAGGGGTTGAGGTGAATATCCAGATTGGTATTAAATAAAACATGAGCTGAGACTTACAAGCTGCAACTTGGACTGTGGTACTGTAAGAATTCAGACCTCAGTTACTAGATGACCAAAGAAAACATCCTGGCACAAGAATTCATAAAGAACTCTAAATAAAATGTAAAAAAAAACAAGGAAATTGTCCAGAGGTTAGAAATTATGGGACAAATAAAGAAAGATGATCCAGAGGAAGATGTTTGTTAACCTTAGGACTAAGAGCTAATTCATGGTGACCAAGCACTTAGGTTTTAACAAATCATGCATTCAGGGGAACAGTAGGATAAACAGTAGGATATCCTGTGTTCAGGATAAAAGTTGAGTCTGGGCACCTCCCTGGTGATGCAGGAGTTAGAGTATCAGCGCTATCAAGCTATCATCAGCCACTGCGGCATGAGTTCAATCCCCAGTCAGGGAGCTGACCCACATGGCACAGCAGATTTCTCCTGCTCCCCTCAGCAGTATGTTTCAGTAGCTCTGCTCCCCACTCTGTCTCTGGTGAATCCTCTCAACTCCTGCACCTCTGGCCTACACCCCAGTTCTTGTATGCATAAATAAAAATAAATCTTAAAAAAAAATAGTTGAGTCTGGTACCCCTACAAAGACAAGACTCTCAAAAGGAATGTAGGGGGGAAGGTTCTTGCTCTGAAATCAAGGTAGAAATGTTCACTTA
The DNA here is from genome assembly GCA_004024925.1 of Scalopus aquaticus. NCBI lineage: Eukaryota > Metazoa > Chordata > Mammalia > Eulipotyphla > Talpidae > Scalopus > Scalopus aquaticus. The sequence goes on along the minus strand of PVIJ01006882.1, from coordinate 3,803 downwards.
CCTCTGGGTTAATCAAATTAAATTCTTCCCAAGAATCTGTATTAATAAGCCTATCCATATGTGTCTGGGCTCAGAAGCCATACATGAAGTGTAGTAGCCCACAAAATGTTCCACATCAAAAATGTAGCCAAAGGTAGTCCAGTGTTGTGGTAGTGCCCCAGGGCCCTAGCAGAATATACGCCAAATCCTTTTTTTGAGAAAATTTATGTCCCAAGTTCTCCAAGAAATATGCATTTACACTGCATGTTGAATTACATAATACACAGAAGGATGCTACTATAATTAAGATGAAAATATGAATAACAAAACTACAAGTTGCAAAACTAGATCTATAAAAAATTTCAGTATTGGAATCCACATAAGAAAAATTAAAACGTAAGTATAAATAACTTAAGAAATTAAATAAGTATTGAAAGTACAATAAAAGTATAACAAAAGATCCCCCTTTCAATCTATCAAAATTAATGAGGAAATTTTGAAAAAGAATCAAAAGAGGCTTCTAGAAATAATAAATAAAAATCAGAAATCCTGTGATTATATTACGTGGAAGATTATGTTAAGATGAAGAAAAGTTTTGATGAAATGGAAGATACATTTAAATAATTACCAGGATTGGAGTCAAGGAAGACAGGAAATAAGAAATTAGAATCCTAGAGGATATAGCAGGAAGGCTGAATAAACACCAACTGGTACCCACAAAGAGACAATAGAAAGACAATGGAGACAGAGGCCATATTTAAGAAGATTGCTAATTAAAAAAATGCAGAGTCACTAAGAGAGACAACTCCACAGGTACAGGATGTCTAGTAAAACCCAGAAAACAAGCATGCATGTTATTGTCAAGGGGACCATAGAGGAGTGACAGCTGACTGCTCATCCACAGATATGGAAACCAGAAGATAATGAAATAACATCTTAAAAGGAGTGAAAAAAATCATTGCCAATCTAGTATATGCATATATAATCCAAATATATATATACATATATATAGTTGATATATATAACATATATATGGCTATCATATATATATGTACATCATATATATATTCAGGGAAGCCATCTTTCAAGATAATAGGAAATAAAGACCCTTTCAGACTAAAACAAAAAATATATTTAGTAACAAGAATACCTCATAAAGCACATACACTAAAAAGAGAAAAGCAAGCCTCAGAAGAAGCATAGGATTTAAGGAGGGATGGTGAGGAGTAAAAAAGTAAATGTGGGTGAATCTAAATAATCTAGAAATATATAAAGCAATAAAATGTTTTATTCATGTGGTTAAGATAGACATTTTATTATTGGCAGGTAAGCAGCAAAATATATTCTATGATTATTGTTCAGGATGATAACAAAGATAAAACTTATTCTGAATTAAATAGTCTATCTCTAAAAGATAGACTAGAGATAGATAGAATGTAAATAATAGAAATAGAATAGAAAGAACAGAAATAGCTAACTTTAATACTAGTGGTAAAAAATACAGTATGAAATATCTTAATTTACAGATGACCCAAAAGGTGATAAAATTGATAGATATCTAGAAATTAAAAACAAGCAAACAAAAACAAAACATACGATGTTTACTCCCAACCACCATTTGTAGAAAGAACAATGAAGTCTGCTGATTACCTCAGCTGAAAAAAGAGAAAATCAGTAATAGAAGGTCCAGCCTGTGCCATGACACATGGAATCCAAAGTAATGTTGCCCTTGTGACTTAGGGACCTCACCACCCCTGCAGCTGCCAAATGACTCAAGGATGTCTCCAAAAGGCCAAACATAGGATTCACAAAGGAAAACAGTTGCTACTAAACATGCACTTGTAGTGAAAAAAAAATTATAAGCTACATTAAGAATAAATGTCAACGAAATCCAGTAAAGATCACAATGCAAAAGTCACACCCCCTAAAAAACACCTGGGTAATAAAAACAGAACAGTACTATTCTGTAGAACTGGAACTCAGTTTTAGAGAAATTTAAGCTGTCCTTCTAACATTCACTGGGTTATATTTTACCCAGCTTTCTCACATTTCTGTAGCCAAGGACAAATAAGGGATCGGGCAGTCAACTTAAGTATAGTTAAACTAGTCAAAGACAAAAAGGAAGAGGGAAATTCATTAATATATTTGCTGTGAAAATCAACAGATTTGAAAAAAATCAAGTAAAATTGTGGAAATGAAACTGTAATAGGAAAATAAGCAAATAAAACCTCAGGAGATAGGTTAAATGGTAAGTCTATAATTAAATTTCAATTCTACCACCTACTGACTAACCTTGGTTAGGCATGTTATTTCATTTCTTCTAACCTTAATTTCAACATTTATAAAAATGTCTATTAATAGCTATCTCATAAGGTTATTGTGGCATTTAAATTAATAATGTGCATAAAGCCTGGCAAATGGTTCATCTCAACCTGTTTCTGCCTTGTTTTTTTTGCCTTGATTAATAGTTATTTTTATACTCGACTTTTACACCACCAGACTGGAGCACAAGCAAGACTAATTACAAAGTTTACCCACAGAGGTTCTGGATAAATAAAATTTCATGTAACACATATGTATAAATGGTACACAATATACAGAAAGTAAAAATATATTTGAAAATAAATGTACAGAGAAAAGCAAGGTCTGTATCTAAACACACTCAAAAGTTTTAAAATTGGGGGCAATTAGGGAATGCTGGGCACTGGCATTCACACTTACTTAGTAAGGGAGCTCAGGAGTCAGCAAACTATTTCTGCTAAAAACCAGCGAGTAAATATTTCTGGCCCTGCAGATCACGTGGTTTCTGTTGCAAGACTCCACTTTATCACAGCAGAGCTAAAGGAACCCTTGAAACAGGAAAGTAAATGAACACGGCTGGATTTGGCCAACCTCTAAAGGAGGCTATCTTTTTTCTATGCCGGCTTTTTCTGGTCCTTATTACATAATATGGATGTGGTGAGTTTGCACAACTCCCTCTCCAACTAGACCGAGTACTTCTGCAGGTGAGGAGTGTGAATGACTCACTTTTGCAGGCCCCAGTAGGATCCAACAGTGAGGCTAGGCACAGGGTAAGAGTGTTGTAAATACTTTATAAGGAAATGAATGCTTGAGACGTGGGCTCTAATTCCCCTCTCCTTGCATCCAACAGGTCTTAGGGACTTACTTGACTAATAGAATATAACAGAAATGACATGGGGGACGTCTGAGCCTAGGATGTAATAAATCTTACAGCTTCTACTTGGGTCTCTGGAACACTAGTAGCCTGGAGCAGCTTTGTAAGAAGTCAGACAGCAGCGCAAGAGAGAACATTTGCAGAGGCCGGCCCTGGGACAAGGCAATGGGGAATGACTGGGTAAGAATGCCCTTCCAGATGTCCCCATTGAGACCCCAGTCATGTGAACAAGCCATATTGGGCCTGAAGGCCTACTCTAAAGACCAGCCATGACTCCAGGTACCGTCAGAGGGTGTTCGTTTTAGCCACTACATCTTGGGGTAGTGTGTGATAAAGGATCAATTACCAGGACACTTGGAGATGTACCCACAGCTCTCATGGATGCTCTGTTACAAAAAGAAAAACCAGGGCCTCCCTGGTGGCGCAAGGGGTTAAGTTTCAGCACTAGGAAGCTATCCTAGCCACTGCAGCATGAGTTTGATCCCCAGCCAGGGAGCTTCCCACATGGCGCAGCAGACCTGTCTTGTCTCACCCGTTGTTCCCCTCAGCAGTGTATTTCAGTCAGTTTGCCTGTTCTGCTCCCCACTCTGTCTCTGGTGAATCCTCTCACCACCCCCACATCTCTGGCCTACACCCCAGCTCTTGTATG